>CAKNYM010048231.1:123446-152551 GCA_932195095.1 Andricus curvator
GTTTACACGGCCCCCAGCGGGGGGCCACGGGAAATTAGACCGTTACAAAATTATGAGGCAGGTGTAAATGAGTCTAAGCTCTTTATATTAATAAATGTTATGAATGTTATGTTATAAATGTTATGGCAACGGCCATACCACGCTGGAAACACCAGTTCCCGTTAGATCACTGAAGTTAAGCAGTGTTGGGCGCGGTTAGTACTTGGATGGGTGACCATTCGAGAATACTACTGCGTTGCTGTTGGCGTCGTGGGTGTGGTGAGCCCACACTTGTAGTTATTTACTACAAGAAACTATCCACCTAGAAACACTACCCGAATCGGGTAGTGTTACGCCTACCCCTAGAGGCTCGCCGAAAGGGAAATGGCTTAATGGTATAATGATTCAAATTTGTTGATTAAAAACCGGGACGCATGGATGTTTGTCGAAGCTAATTTTTGTAATGTGAAGTTAGTAATTGGCCTATGTTACTTTAGCGTGGATACGAATTTCGATGTAGCTTGTCGATATTATGGATTCGAACTCACTAATCCTACTCGAAGGTAGTTTTCTATGATGCTTGGTCAATTCCTAAGAATGATTAATTATTAAAACAATTTCCATAAACAAATTCAGAGTTTGCATATTTTTAATTTTTCGATGACTCCTTCCTGCGATATTTTGCAAATTTAATAATTATTGATTAATTAAAACAATTTTCATAAACAAATTCAGAGCTTGGCCATTTTTCAACGAATAGACTTTTGGCTATTGTTCAGCGAATAGGCTTCTGTCTATTGTTCAGCGTATAGGCTTCTGGCTATTTTTCAACGAATAGGCTCAATTTTTTACAGAGTTAACTAAGAATATCTTCCCGATGACTTTTTTTTATGATGCTTTGCAAATTTCTAAGAATGATTCATTATTTCAAAGAATTAAGAGTTTGACCATTTTTCAACGAATGAACTCAATTTGTTTACGGTATTTAAAATAACTCTTTTCTGTGGTACTTTGAAAATTTACAATAATTATTAATTATTTGAACAATTTTTATAAACATATTCAGAGTTTGGCTATTTTTTAAGGCATAGGCACAATTTGCTTACGGAGTCAACTAAGAATGTCTTTCCGATGACTCTTTTCTATGTTGCTTTGTAAATTTACAAGAATTATTAATTATTTGAACAATTTCCAGAAAAAAATGAATTTGGCTATTTTTCAATGAATAGCCTCAATTTTTTACAAAATTAACTAAGAACATCTTTCCGACGACTTTTTTTCTATAATTCTCTGCAAAATTTCCCAGATTTATTAATTATTTGAACAATATTCATAAACAAGTAAACAGTTTGGCTATTTTTTAAAGAATAGGCTCAATTAGTTTCTGGAATCACTAAATAATGTATTTCCAATAACTCTTTTCTACGATAATTTGCACATTTACAATAATTATTAATTATTTAAACAATTTTCATAAACATATTCAGAGTTTGGCTGTTTTTCAAGAAAGAGGCATAATTTGTTTATGGAGTCAACCAAGAATATTTTTCCGATTACTCTTTTCTATGAGGCTAAGAAAAAACTTTTTTCTTGACTCTTTTATATGTTGCTTATGTACTTTTACAAGAATGATTAATTATTTAAACAATTTCCATAAACAAATTCAGAGTTTGTCTATTTTTTAACGAATTGGCTCAATTTGTTTACAGACACAAAAAGAATTTATTTATAATAAGTCTTTCCTATGATACTTTGAAAATTGTCAATAATTATTAATTATTTAAACAATTTTCATAAACATATTCAGAGTTTGGATTTTTTTCAAGGAATAGACACAATTTGTTTACGGAGTCAACTAAGATTGTCTTTCCGATGACTTTTCACTATGTTTTGTAAACTTACATGGATTATTAATTATTTAATTAACTTTTATAAACAAATTCAGAATTTGGATATTTTTGAACTAATGGGGACATTTTTTTACATAATTAACTATAAATATATTTCTGATGACTTTTTTCTATTATGCTTTTCAAATTTTGAAGATTTATTAATTATTTAAACAATTTTCATGAGCAAATTGAGAGTTTGACCATTTTTCAAAGAATAGGCTCAATTTGTTCACGGAATAAACAAAGAATGTATTTCCAACAAATTTTCCCTACGATACATTGAAAATTTACAACAATGATTATTTATTCAAATAATTTTCATAAACAAATTCTGAGTTTGAACTATTTTTTAGTTTACATAAATACATACACGCAGCTATAACCTATTTAATAATAAATAAAACTTTTCTTTCTGAACTATAATATCAAAATCAAAACCATTTGAACATTTTAAACTAATTCATTTTTATAAGAAAATATATGCACTATATATTTCATAAGAATTAAAAAAGCATACAAATTTGATAATGGTAGAAACTTTCCTTTTCATTAATTGCAGTCTTTTTTTAATTTCATCCAGTACTTTAATAATCTCTTTTGCTCAATCAAGATATTCTGGAAAAATTTGTCTCTTGAAATATATTTTTCCATATATTTTACTGAGATTCAGCACTCAATCGAACATATAACCGGTATTACTACCTATTGTATTATGCCTTTTCATTTTTTAAATTCGGTGAAACCGAGGTCTATGCACGGGTTATCCTCGTTGCTTACCGCCAGACGATTCAACTTCATTGTATATGGGCCTGTCAAAATTTTTCTTTTACTAAGGTGGGCTTAAAATCACTGCATGAATTTAATCGCAACCATTGATAACCCGCGGCTGCATGCGACATTTTTAGAACTACTCGCATTTTCCCGCATATTTGTCCAGAGGAGCGGAAAACTGCAGAAAACCACCTCCCGAGTTCAGCCGGCTTTTTGATAGTCGAGTTTGAAGGCAGACATTAGACCTAGGCTGTCGAATGGCCACAATTATCCTCGGCGTTAAACTTCGCGCTCGACATTAGTTAAAACGCAGCGAATACACAACCCGGTCGTACGTCGCAGATGGTCACCCATCCGAGAGCTATACGCGCTCGAAATGGCTTGACATCTGGACCCATGCGAAGCCGTGTACGAATAGAAGTTATTGAAGTAAAAATTAATTTCATGGTTAGGACTGAGGTTTCCAAAAAAATCAGAAGAATAATATATTTTGAAGTTTGAAGGTGGTCAAGAGATAGATTAATTTTTTTAGAAGGAAGTTTAAAGTGTAAGTATTATTTTTTTTATGTTTTATTTATTTTGTTAAGTCGAAAAGCGTAGAATCGTTGGGATTTAATGTCGACACTTGCCGGAAACCCCAAATAAAAAATAGTACTTTCAAAGTTTGCGCACTCAGACAAATAATTCGCTTCGGTTTTTCAAATTATATATATATATATATATATATATATTTAAATACCAAATCTTGAAGGTAGCCGACGAGCACTGTCTATCTTTTTAGGGGTTCGTAGGCGAAATCCTTCGAAGATGGTTCAGGTGTCCATCGGGTTTTCAGCAAACCTTTCAAAAATAGTTGTTTGTGATTCTAGTGCATAAAACAGGTGACTGCATCGAGTGTGACGTATGCAGAACGAGCTGGATACGAGTGCTGCAATCACACGAGGAGCAATAACCTGTACCAGCCCCATGCATCGACCGTGTAAGAGTATGCAGTAGTAGATTTTCTTAGCATCCCGACCAGTGACATAATCCGACCGTTGGCGCTCCGATCAGGACGGCTGACTTTTGCATTGTAATGCATGGGAGAAAAACATAAAATAATAAAAAACTCTGTTTTGTTTTTTGAAAACATTTATTTAATCTTAAAACATTTTAATGAATTCATCCTGTGCTCTTTTATTTAATTTTTTCAAAATTTAGATAGCTTTCAATCGGATTAAAAGAAAGTTTACAATTTCAACTAAATGTTTGTTAAAAATTATAAATAATAGAAAATTATGAATATTTAGAAATTTATTTTATTTTTATTTTAGTTACATTTTCAACGACTATTACTTCTATCAAATTTACACTATTTTTTAAATCTTAAGCAATTGAAGATATGATTTCATCTTGGGCTAATTATTTTTAAAGAAAAAATTACAATATTAATTCATGTTTTGGCTCATTTCTTAATATTTCTTTTAAAATTATATAGCCTCAAATATATGATTATTTAGAAATTCATTTTATTTTTATTTTAGTTACATTTTCGACGACTATGACTTCTTTCAAATTTAAAATATTTTAAGAATCTTAAGCAATTGAAAATATGATTTCATCCTGGACTAATTATTTTTAAAGAAAAAATTATAATTTTAATTAATATTTTGGCTCACTTCTCAATATTTTCTTTTTAAATTATATAGCCTCACCTTTTTCGCAAATAATTATTTTTATTAGAATCATAAACAATACAAATTATGAACATTTATAAATCTATTTTATTTTACTTTTATTTACATTTTCAAAGACAATTACATCCTTCTAATTTCAACTAACAATACAAAATTATGAGCGTTTAGAGTTGTATTTAATTTAATTTTCAGTTACAGTTTCAAAGAATATAACGTCCTTCTGATTGTAACTATTATTGCAATCTTAAACAATGAAAAATATGAATTCATCCTGTGCTCATTTATCTTTGAAGAAAACGGAGTCAACTGAGAATATCTTTACGATGACCTTTTTCTATGCTTGGTAAATTACCAAGAATCATTATTTATTTAAACAATTTTCATAAACAAATTCAGAGTTTGGCTATTTTTAACTTTTCGATTACTTTTTCCTGCGATATTTTGCAAACTTAATAATTATTAATTATTTAAACAATTTTCATAAACAAATTCAGAGCTTGGCCATTTTCCCACGAATAGACTTTTGGCTATTTTTAAACAAATAGGCTAAATTTTTTCAGAGAATTAACTAAGAATATCTTTCTGATGACTTTTCTGCATGATGCTTTGCAAATTACTAAGAATTATCAAATATTTCAACCATTTTCCTAAACAAATTAAGAGCTTGGCCTTTTTTTCAACGAATAGGATTAATTAGTTTAGGGTATCAAGAAAGAATGTGGTTCCAATAACTTTTTTCTACGATACGTTGCAAATATACAATAATTATTAATTATTTTAACAATTTTTATAAACATGTTCACTTTGGCTATTTTTCACGGAATAGGCACAATGTGTTTACGGAGTCAACTAAGAATTTCTTTCTGATTACTCTTTTCTATGTTGCTTCGTAAATTTACATTAATTATTAATAATTTAAACGATTTTCATAAAAAAATTCAGAGTTTGGCTATTTTTCAATGAATAGGCTCAATTTTTTATAGAATTCACTAAGAATATGTTTCCGATGACTCTTTTCTATGAAGCTTTTCAAATTTAAAAGAATTGATAATTATTTCTACAAATTAAGAGTTTGGCCATTTTTCAACGAATAGGCTCAATTTGTTTACCGAATCACCTAGAATGTATTTCCAATAACTCTTTTCTACGATACTTTGCACATTTAAAATAATGTGATTTAGCACTTAATCGAACATATAACCGGTATTATTATTGCCTATTGTACTATGGCCAAAGCATCATTTGAGTCCTTTAGCATGAGTACATACACCGCGAGACGGCTCCACTCCACTGTGTATGGGCCTGTGAATAGATGAATTTAATCACAACCAGTGATAACACGCGGCTGCATGCGACTTTATTAGAAGTACTCGTATTTGCTTGGACATTTGGCCAGAGAAGAGGGAAGCTGCAGAAAACCACCTACCAAGTTCATACGGCTTTTCGACAGTCGAGTTTGAAGACAGACATGCGACCCTACCAATCGAATGCATACAGTCATCCTCGGCGTCAAACCTCCCGCTCGACATTACATAGTTAAAACGCAACGAATACACAACCCGGTCGTACGTTGCAGACGGTCATCCAAGTGCTATGCGCGCTCGAAATGGCTTGACATCTGAACACATTTGAGAGGTTTTTACAAAAGTTGCATGAAAATATTTAGAGTTGCACAATTATTTATTCTGCATCGTGAGAGGGTACACATGCAAAGCCATGTAAAAATAACAGTTATTAAAGTAAACATTAATTTCATAGTATTTTATTGAACTTCATTTTCAAATAAAATAATTGCATGTAAATTACTTCAACGCGCGGAGCGCGCGTATGAGGTTCTAGTTATTTTAATTTTAGGTCCTTACAAATTAATTATCGTTCAATTGTTATTCATACATCAAAAATGGTTTTCAAATCTATTCTAAATATTCTCTTAAAATTATTATTTTTTTCAATAAAAAATGATTTAACATTTTTCCAGGAACCTTAAGAAAATGGTTGTATTATCTTGAAACCTCTCAAAATCCTCAAACAGCTTCAAAATGTTAAAAAATCTACATTTTGTTATAAATTTTTCGGAATGTTTTCAAATTTTTAATTATTTTTGAAATTCTTTCAAAAATTATAATTATTTTTTAAAATCATTCTAATTTTTTCTAAACCTTTCATTAAATCCTGGAAAATTAAACAAAAAATCACTTACTATGTTTTAAATTATTTTTTGACATTTTTAGATATCTTTTGAAATATTTTTTAATATTCTGTTAAAATAATTTTTGAAAATAAAGAGTCATTAAAAATTTTTTCAAAATCATTAAAAAGCTTCAAAATTTTATTTTGAAATCTTCAAAAATCTATATCTTGTTTTGATAATTTTTTTAAATCTTCTCAAGTTTTAAATTAGGTTTGAATCTTTTCAAACCTTCTACATATCTCTTAAACTTACTCGAATTTGTCCTAAATGAATAATTGTTCCACTGTTATTTATACAAAAAAATTCAACAATTTCACTTACAAATAAAAAATTGTTTAAAAAGAACAATTAAAATTGTAACGTTCAAAGTTTAAATTTAGCTTGCTGAAATTTTATTTGATTGATAATTGGTCATTTTATATAAACAGTCAAATGTTGCTAAATATTAAAAAATTGTTCTTTTTCTTAATTAAAAAATTCCAAATTGAATGGGTGTTAGACTTGGGAAGTCCAGAGGCCAGGTGGATAGAACAAAACACCAATATGCACTTCTGAAATATGCGGTTTATTACACTTAGCAGTCTCATGTCGCTCGCTATACTCAACTCTCTATCACGCTACACTTCGACCGGCATCGAGCCGCATTCACCACTCATGCGCACACCACACTCTATCATTCAGTGCCGTATCGATGAAGCTTTATTCCAACACTCCCTCCCTTCATCGGTATCACACACTCTTTTCTCTAAATCGTATACTTCTAAAAATGAAGAACTTTTATACTCATACTCTATTTTACTTCTGATATACATTCATCATTCCATGCATATTCTTCTAAACTCTTCTTTAACTGTATTTTGACTCTACTTCTTAAATCTTTTTGACTTTCTTCTTGGTACTTCTATGGTTTCATCCATGGTTGATTTTCTTCTAAGCTCGATCTTCTTGTCTTCTCTATTCTCTAATCCTCTATTTGTTTGTCAACATAAGAAATAACTGTTAATTATATATGTTCAAGTTTCGTATCAACTCTACTCTTAATTCATTAATTTATTAGTAAGATGTCTATGTACATCTATGGAAAGTGGCTTCGTCGTGATGTCCTCTGATTTGTATTTTTATGATATCCATTTGACTTTAATTATACCTTTCTCTATACATGATTTTATATAGTCCCCATGAGCCTAAGCCATATGGATCTTCCTTCCTGTTCGTTCTCTAATCTCTAAATTTCATTTATCTTCTTTAAGCCTTCGTCTAAATTTTTAATCTTATGAGATCCATCTTTTTGTGTGCAATCCCCTGCTGACTTATTGTCACACATATGTGTACTGGGTAGAATGTTCTACCTAAAAGGTCTCTAATTGCTTTGCCTAAAAAAATTATCTTCTGACAAAAGTCTCTCATGTCGAGATATTTCTCCTGGTATGT
This sequence comes from Andricus curvator, assembly GCA_932195095.1. NCBI lineage: Eukaryota > Metazoa > Arthropoda > Insecta > Hymenoptera > Cynipidae > Andricus > Andricus curvator. The sequence continues at coordinate 131,387 of CAKNYM010048231.1, forward strand.
TTACAGTGTGACGTTTAGATATTTATGTCTTCTCCATGCTACTAAGTCTCTAAATAGTCTAATTATATATCCCCCAGTAGAGGTCGAATCATCTAAGTCCCTATAACTTGCATCTGCCATGGCATCTAAGCTCTCTCAGTTTGCTTTGTATACTAAACCTGTTTCTAAAGTTCCTCTAATATATCTAAAAAAATATTTTTACTCCTATCTAAGCTGCTTCATTTGAATGTATTTATCATTGTTGTGTTTTGTGCTTTGCTTTAATCCATCTTAAATTTCTCTACGATTCTCAACGAATAATCTCTCTGTTTATTTTCATTATCTTCTTTTTTTTAACTCTCTGAATATTCATTACTATGTAATTCCTTGGTTTACCTAGATCTTTCATCTTAACAACTTTCCCTAATTCTTGTTTTATTTCTTATAATTTTCTAACACCATTTCTAGCTAGTAACATGTTATCTACATATCATACTAACACTGCCATCTTATCTTGCTTCCTTCATTTGAATAAACACGGTTCGTGCAAATCATTTCCTTATCTTAGTTTATACACTTCTTCTGAAAAGCTTCTATTCCACTTCTTACCACTAACTTTTAATCCGTAGATTGCTTTCTCTAATTTACATACTTTATTCTTTCTTGTTTCTTCACTACCAGCTTCACTGCCTTCTGGTATCTCCATATATATTCCTTCCTCCAATAAACCATTTAAATAAGCTGTCTTTACGTCTAATTGTCTTGCCTCTAAATCATACTTGTTTATTATTGCTAATACTGTTCTAACTATCGGTAATCTTGACAATGGAGCATAAGTCTTTTTCAGTTCATATTCTTTTCTATCTTTAAAACCTCTAATTACTAGTCTAGCTTTGAATTTTTGTTTGTCCATTTTCTTCTAATCTCTTTTTGTATACCCATTCTGAATCTATAATGTTTACTCTACTTCCAATCTTTCATTATTTTTATTTCTCTACTAAATTCCAAACTTTGTTTTCCTCCATCGATCTAAATTCTTATCTAATTTCTCCATTCCACTCTGATTTGTTTTTACTCGTAAATCGCTTCTTGATAGGTAACCGGGCCTTTGTTCATTATGGAAATCAACGCGTGCTTTAATTCATATTTTTCTAATTCTTTATTAATCTCTAATTGCCTATTTGTGCGATAATAAAAGTTATTTTTGTTTCTGCCTGTTTCGCCTATACATTCTACCTTTTCCGCATAAGGGCCTTTTCCTTTTCCGGCGTTTACTTTTCTTTCTGTGAACTTTAGCTTTTTATTTTCTGTTTCTGTTTGTTCATGTAATTCTAATCTTTGTTTTGGCAGCCTTCCTCTTTTCCTCTTAATTTTAATTTCTTCTTTTTGCGTCTCTAATTTTTCTTTAATTCTAAACTCTTTCATCCAATTTTCTTCCTCTGCAATTTCTTTCTGATCTTTTTTGTACTTCTTAAGACTGTCTCTATAAGTTAATTTTTTATTTAATCTAACGTGTCTTGACTCTAAAAACTTTCCTGTAGTTGGATGCCACAGAATATAACCTGTTACAGTATACCCTACTAAAATGGATTGTATAGCTCTTTCTATGAATTTTGTTTTTACTTGTGCGACTCTAACGAAAGCTACACAACCAAATCTTCTAATTTTGTATAAATGACAATTGATCTCTGGTGCAAACTTCTGGAGTGGGATTTCGAGATTTATGTATTTGTATGGTGTTCGATTGTAAATGTGTATTGCAGATTCGGCTTCTAATTCCCACATGCTTTTAGGTAAACCTGAATAGAACATTAAAGCTCTAATTTTCTCTTGCAATGTTGTACTGAATCTTTCTGCCGTGTCATTTAATGCTGGTGTATATGGTGTGGAAAATTAAGAATCTATGCCTTCTTTTTCTATTATCTCTAATATTTTTCCTCCATGAACTCTTTTTCTTGATCTGACCTAATAAAGCAAACCTTTTTATCTTTACCTAACAAATTTTTTAGTAGTGCGCAAGAACTTTTCTAAGTATATACCAGCCTCGTCTTTGGATTTCATTGCATATGTTCCTCCTAATATTGTGTAATCATCTATGAAAAGGATTATAAATCGTTTATGCCGTGGGTGAAATGTGGGTTTTATTGGCCTCATAATATCAGTGTGTATTCTATGAAGCGGCCTTGTGGCTTTACTTCTTTCACCTCGAAATGGTAATTTATCCATCTTTGCCATAATGCATATTTCACATTCTAAAATGGAATTTGTTAAATTTTACATCTTAAATTTGTCTTCTAATTTTTGTAAACTTTTTTAATAGTTTAGTGAAGTGTGGCCCAAACAAGCGTGCCATTTCTGTCTCTAATGAAATACTCATACACATGTCCAAGACATGTTTTATTATTTCTATTTTATCTACCTCTAATATCTTCCTATTTATGACTGATTCGTGAAAATAATTTTCCTTTTTTTTTGGCTTATGGTAACCTCTATCTAAACGTTCTTCATCTTTTTCTGAATAACCTTCATTCTCCCTTCCAATCTCAGATACATCGTTTTCTAAATCCGAATCACTGGAATCACTTCCTACTCCCTGCGAAGTCAAGATTCTATTTATATTACTATGCGTCTGTGATTGTCCGGTTTGTTCTTCATATATTCTATTTACTAACCTCACTCTACAGTTAAAATTGGCATATTCAAGATTTCGTATATCATGTATTATTCTTGTAGCTAAAAATGTAACTATCCAATTTGGTTGATCATACATTCCCTCTGAAAGTATTCCTCTAGATTCTTTATCAAACACTTTCAAGTTTTTCATTCTCTAAATATATACTTAGCCCTGTGTCTGCAAATCGTTTAAGTGATATCCAGTTTTCTGCAATATCTTTTGCAGATATCACATTCGTTAATTTCATTAGTTTCCCTTCTGAATTGTTTGAATGAAGGAATAGATCCCCCTTTCCATATATTTTAATATCCGCAGATTTATTTTTATCATCGCTTTTAATTATGCCTCCTGTACATTTTTAAAATCACTCAAAATCAAGCTCTTATTTATAAAATGTTCTGTTGGCTCTGAATCGGCAATAAAATTAATTTGACTGTCCCATTCTAACTTATTATTTTCTTCAGAGTTATCTACATTTCTTAGGTTATCAATTCTAAAAACACCTTCACCTTCCACATTATTGCTTGAGTTATTCGGTTTGAATCGTTTGTTGCATTCTAATTTTCTTTGATGGACATTGTTGTTATTTTTGTCTTCTAACTGGTGTTCATGACCTTTTTGATTTACTCCCTGCAAAGTCTTATTTTTCTGTACTCTATTTCTAAGACCGCCTTTCAAATCTCATTTAAAATAACCTCTAGCGCTACCTCTAGTACCGCCTCTAAATGTTTCTATTCTACCTCTAAATTTTTTCAACTCTAGTTACATACCTTGTTTCATATCTACGGCCTCTACCTCTAAAAGTACTTAAACCCTTCTGAAAATAATCATCCCTCTGATGGTCTGTTACCTGTTGGTAGTAGTAACAGAACTACGTCCTGATTCATTACATCTGAAGCACCTCCTGTCAGGCCCTGGTTGCCTTCTTGGAGTATGTTTTTCGGGCTCTAACTTCGAAAAAAGTAATTTTATTTCTTCTAAATACATTTCTCTAAATTCTGATTACCTCCTTCGTAAATCTTCTGAACAAAGTTCATGGTACTACGCCAAAAACAGCTTGATAAAAAGCTGACTTTTTTTCTTGATCTGTTAACCCTTACGTAGACGCTTACATTAACTTCACATTAGTACACGCTAGCGGCACTCAGTGCCGCACTACCATTTCTGGCGCCTGTCGACTGCCTGTTGTTCCATCAAATTATCCTATGGCTCTAAAACGAATGAGTCACGTCAATCGAATACACAGCCGTGCTTAGGTAATGTTTAATCCCTCAAAATTTTGAAACTTTCTGAAACAAAACATAATTCGTGAAAATAGAAAAAGTCACATTTCTCTCAGTACATTGCACCCAACGCAGACTACAGCGGTGCCTTCCCCACAAGACGTTGAAAAGGGGCAGGGGTTTGACCAACATTGTTCCTGTGACTGGTCCAAGGGGTGCCTTCCCGCCACCATGAGATGTTGGAAATGTCTAGGGTTTGACCAACATTATTTATGTGACCAGTCAAAGGGGTGCCCTCTTGCCCCCATGAGACGTTGGGAAGGGGTAGGGGTTTGGCCAACATTATTTCTTTGTCCAGGCAAAAGGATGCCTTTCCGCACCCATGAAACATTGGAAAGGGGTAGGGGTTTGACCAACATTATTTATGTGACCAGTCACAGGGGTTTCTTCTCGCCTCCCAAGAGACGTTGGAAAGGGGTAGGGGTTTCAACTACATCATTTCTGTGACCAGTCACAGGCGTGCCTTCCCCACGAGACGTAAGAAAGGGGTAGGGGTTTGACCAACATTATTTATGTGACGAGTCAAAGGGATGCCTCCCCCCCACGAGAAGTTGGAAATAAGTAGGGGTTTGACCAACATTATTTCTGTGACTTGTCCAAGAGGTGCATTCCCGCCCCAACGAGATGTTGGAAAGGGTTAGGGGTTTGTACAAGATGATTTCTGTAATCAGTCACAGGGGTGCCTTCCCGCCCACACGAGAAGTTGGAAAGGGGTAGTGGTTTGACCAACATTATTTATATGACGAGTCAAAGGAGTGCCCTCTCGCCCCCACGAGAAGTTGGAAAGGGTTAGGGGTTTGACCAACATTATTTCTGTAACCAATCAAAGCGGAACCTTCCGGCCCCCATGAGACGTTGGAAAGGGGTTTGACCAACATTATTTCTTTGACCAGTCAAAGGGGTGCCTTTCCGCCCCACAAGACGTTGGAAAGGAATAAGGGTTTGACCAACATTATTTCTGTTACCAATCAAAGGGGTGCCTCCCCCCCCACGAGAAGTTGGAAAGGGTTGGGGTTTGACCAACATTATTTCTGTGACCAGTCAAAGGGGTACCTTCCCGCCCCCATGAGACGTTTGAAAGGGGTAGAGGTTTCACCAACATTATTTCTTTTACAGTCAAGGAGGTGCCTTTCCGCTCCCATGAGACGTTGGAAAGGGGTAAGGGTTTGACCAACATTATTTCTGTTACCAGTCAAAGGGGTGCCTTCCCGCCCCCATGTGACGTTGGAAAGGAATAGGGTTTGACCAACATTATTTCTGTGACCAGTCACAGGTGTTCTTTTTCGGCCCCATGAGACGTTGGAAAGGGGTAGGGTTTTGACTAACATTATTTCTGTGACCAGTGAAAGGGGTGCCTTCCAGCCACCATGAGACGTTGGAAAGGGGTAGGATTTGACCAAAATTATTTCTGTGACGAGTCAAAGGGGTGCCTTCCCGCCACCATCAGATGTTGGAAAGGGATAGGGTTTGACCAACATTATTTCTGTGACCAGTCGAAGGGGTGGCCTCACGCCGCCATGAGACGTTGGAAAGGGATAGGTGTTTGACCAAAATTATTTCTTTGACCAGTCAAAGGGGTGCCTTTCCGCCCCAATGAGGCGTTCAAAAGGGGTAAGGGTTTGACCAACATTATTTCTGTAACCAGTCAAAGGGGTATCTTTTGCCGGTTCCGGCAGGAAACTTTTTGGCCGGTACCGACAGAGAACATTTCTTCCTGTACCGGCAGTCTATCCACTCCGATAGTTCAAATACAGCAGGAGGGACAGTAAATATGGAATAAAGGAAGTGGCTACGATAGAAAAAAAGTGAGAAATTGAATAACATGAAAAAGAAAAATGATTGGAAATACCCACATTTGCACACGCTGGCGGTACGCCGTGCCGCAACGAGGGACCCTCTCACTTTGACGTGCTGTGGAGTACGGAAGGCAGGCTTCTGGAAACCCGCATAGCTTCCATGCTCCTCGGCGTTAGTTGCAAAGAGAATACCTGTGACACTCGGGTCGCCCAAGGTGATAAGAACGCGCGCATTCAAGTTTTTCAAAAAGTGCGGTACGGAGTGCCGCTTAGCGTGTACGTAAGGGTTAAGGGCACAGCTCCATCACAATTTTCGTATGCTCTGATTATTGAATCAAATAGTTTACAGAAATTAAAAACTTTTTCTCTGGGTTTCATCTTTAATTGGTAGAGCTGTTTTCCTACAAAAAAAATATGTCACATTGATATCCATTCTTTGAAATTCTTTATATTTTTGTGTTATAATCTTCGGTTTCATTATTTCTAAAATCCTTTTGTGATCATTTTTATCTAAATGATTTATAATAATGTCTGTAATCATCCTTTCTCTTTTGACAGTTGTTTCTTTACCTAAATTCATAGATTTTGGAACCTTTTCATTTATTACATCTACAAAATATTAAACATTATTTCTGACTCTGAATAATCTATTCACAAATTTAAATTAGATTTGTTAGTTCATTCGTAGTCCCACTTTATATATATTTTTTTCGTCGCTTCTAAATTATTTGATATTTCTTTATTTATATTATTATAAATATCGTTATTATTTTGTCAAGAAGTAACCTCTTTTCCTATATTTTTAATTTCATCTAAAAAAATATACCTCTGGTGCTCTAAGTATTGTCATCCCTGCGTCTGTAATTTCTTCTGCCGTTACGCTTAATGTTGTTAGCATCTTATTAGACGTATCTAAAAACCATTTAAAGTTTTGATGTGGTCTCTTAAAGTTTTCAATAACATCACATGCGCTGCTTCGCTTGGCATGTTGTCAATGGGGTTGGCGGTTTTTGACTCTATATTTTGTTTTCAATAATCATTATGTTTTATATACATTATGCATACTTTATTTATGTACCCCGGCTGCATTAGACCCCACGCACAGAAAATGGGAAGACAAGCAGATCAAGTGGCCGTAATTGGCACTGCGCCAAGAATGCGTCAAAAACTGACCATCATCTTAAACTTTAATTGTCGGTTTTGACCTCCAAAATTATTCTGTAAATTATCTCTACATAAAATTTCATATTATTCCCCTTATACTTCTTCTGATTTGTCTCTGATTCATCTAAATCCTTGTTTCTCTAAGGATTGAAAATTTTCTTTATCATTTGCCATAATCTTGTGTTTCTCTAAGAAAATTGAACGCATCTGAATTTCATATTAAAATAATAATCAACTGAATACTGATATTTATCTGTATCATATATGCTTCTCATCATTGAATGATCATAACCTCACAATAGACCGTAAGCCCATAACATAAATGGCGTCATGATACGGATAAGGACAATTTTCACCTGACAGGTTCGACTTACTACGATGACGAACGTAAAAATGCGTGCCTTATAGGTCTGAGTGGAAGAGGTGAGCGGTGGCGACCTGGCAAAGGTGCCAATTTTTATGGTTCATTGCTGTGACTCGGAAAAGCTTGAAAATTTGTGTACATGTAGAAGATGACATATAAATAGCACCTGCGTATTGTAAGGCATTTTATCTGGATGCAAAAGTGCTGTAAGGCACCTTCAAACTATATTGCTAATTTTGTTTGTAATTCATATAAATTTCGATGATTCTGATCCAAATTGGTTATGGGCATAACCCCCAATAATCAAGTGTTTAGGTATTAGAAGCTCCGGAAGGTAGTAGAGTCTGTTATTCTTGTGCTTGTGGTGACCGATACCTACAAGTATATACTTCTTTACAACTGTAGTGTTATTCTTATGTGATTGGGTATAAACAAGAGAAATCCTGTGTGTTTGTGTGAAGTGTGTGTGGGTGTGGGTGTGTGTGGGGGGTAGTTGTTGTGTGTGAAGGGTGTGAAGATAGTTCGTGTTTTGTGTGAGGATGAGTCAGAGGGTATAACTGTAAATGAAAATGGTGGGTAACGGTGTAGAACAGTGATTAGGGGGAGGGTGATATGTTCAAATGTGTGTGTGTGTGGGGGGGGGGGGCTAAGAGTTTTTTGTTCGTGTTTGGGTGCAAGTGTTTGTATGAAGAGAGGAATTTAGTGTATATGATTGACTATGTTGGAAGAGATTGTTATGTGGGAGTGTCAGTGGGTTGGAATGATGTGATCAAGGAGGGGGAATATGTATTAAATAGGTAAGAAAGTACAAGTCTCAGCGGAAAGAGAGGGTGTTAATGAGTGCGATTGAAAATGAGAAAGAGTGTTTGCAGTGTAGGTTGAAATGAGGGTGGAGGGGTTATTACTTCTGTTTTATACAATATGCGATGTGTGTGAATGAATACGCGTCAGTGTTAGTTTGAGGGTTGGAAGTCAATGAGTGTAAGCATAAAAGATGTTGTACATTTTTCAGTGTGGAAGGTGATTAATATACTTTATGTTAGTGTAAAGATGATTGGTATGTTGTGTATGACTGGGTACATGAAAGCGTATGTATGATGGGAGTACTAGATTGGTGTGATAGAGAGTAAGGTTGAAGTGTTTAACCCCTCTTCCTCAATTTTAATCGCTCTCATCAACACCCTCTCTTTCTGCTGAGATTTGTACTTTCTTAACTATTTAATACATATCCCCCCTCCTTGCTAACATCAAACCAACCCACTGACCCTCCCACATAACAATCTCTTTCAACATAGTCAATCACTTACACTAACTTCCTCTCTTCATAAAAACACTTGCACCCAAACACGAACAAAAAACTCTTACCCCCCCCCCACACATTTGCACATATCAATCTCCCCCTAATCACTCTTCTACAACGTTAACCATCATTTTCATTTAAAGTTATACTCTCTGACTCATCCTCACACAAAACACGACCTATCTTCACACTCTTCACACACAAATATCATACTCCCCCACACACACACACAAACACACAGGATTTCTCTTGTTCATACACGGAAAGAAATCTGTTGCGAGTATTGCATGGGAACGTACTAGGCGGAAAGTGTAGCACGTGTGCCATACTAAAATCGCCTCGATTCGTGCAATTCCGGTATGAGAATCTCTAGTTGGAATAACGCCGAAAAGCGATGCGAAGAAGGCATGCACAACGATGCGCTGAACGCACCAATACTACCATACTGAAAACGCACGGAGTATTCCGTGCGGAAATAGTACGGGTCCCGAGCGTTTTTAAGGTGTTCGCACAAGAAAATCCGTTGCAGTGTGCTGGTAAAGTCTCACGAACGTGCCGTCCGCGCACGAACACATAACGCCAACCAATCCCGTGCAACCTGCCGTGCTGCTACGGTCCGTGGGCAACACTTACTGAAGTGCGTTGCGAACTAGTTTAAGTAGCGAGGTACTTGCGTGCGTCACCGCTCGGAAGGCAGCAGCACGACAGGCTGCACGTGATTGGTTGGCGTTATGAGTTTGTGCGCGGACGGCACGTCCGTGAGACGTCTCCAGCACACTGCAAAGGATTTTCTTGTGCGAACACCTTTAAGATTTTCGAACTGCGCATGCTTGCGGTTACCATAGGCGACAAGCGAACATATATATGTATACAGTCTCCTGCACAGCAGTGCTGTCAGATCGCAGACCGGCATAGTCGGCGCAGTAATTTTCGTGTTTTATTTTTATGTTGGTTAACCAAATACGCTTTGGTTATTTAATCTAGAAATATAGAGAGAAATATAAATAATATATGAAAATATAAATATAAATAAGAGAAAATATATATATATATATATATGGTCAAAAATAAGACGAATTGGATTAAGAAAAATATCATTTCGTTCATTTGATAACGTTCAGAATTTCAAACGCAAGGAATTTAAAGGTTATGTTTCCAATTGTATAAAAGTAAAAATCTATAACCTGTATAAACTCCTACCTTATTATTGAGATGTCATACAAGCAACAGTTGATAATTTTCACTTGCTTTCACAATAAAACAAATTTTTTCACATAAAAACACCGTACTGACATCACGAAAAATCACTGACCATAATCGTCCGTCCACGAGAATCAACCACAAACAACAACACTGAATGCGTCTACTTGTTGCCTATGGTAACCGCAAGCATGCGCAGTCCGAAAATCTTAAAATCGCTCGGGATCCGTACTATTTTCGCATGGAAGTATTGGTGCGTTCAGCGCGTCAGTGGGCATGCCCTTTTCGCATTGGACACTTTGGTACTAAGGCAGCACGGTTACCGACCGATGCGCTACTCGCAACAGATTTCTCTCCGTGTACCCAATCACATAAGAATAACACTACAGTTGTAAACAAGTAGATACTTGTAGGTATCGGTCACCACAAGCACAAGAATAACACACTCTACTACCTTCCGGAGCTTCTAATACCTAAACACTTGATTATTGGGGATTATGCCCATAACAAATTTTGATCAAAATCACATCAAGAATTATTCCCCAAAGTTATAGCGAATTTGACCGAAAGGCCTTTTACTCATATTTCGTGCGGGGTCCTTTATAAACGATAGTGGAAATCAGTACTCGGGCTTGTTTGGAGCTCTGATTCCGAATCTTGGAACACATTTTCATAATTCAAAATAACCAATCCAATATGAAAGACGAAAAACATGGAAGATTTATCAATGTTTGTACAAATCAGCACCTCGGCATTATGTGGGGCTGATTCCGAATCCTAGGCCATATTTTTATAATTCAAAATGGCCGATCAAATATGGCGGACGAAAAAATTGAAAAAATTATAAGTGTGTGTGAAAATCAGTACCCGGGGTTTTTTTGGGACGCTGATTATGAATCTTACTTTTTAATTTAATTTAAATTTCAAATGAATGAAGAAACCTTTCTAATAAACATTTACAAGCCTTTTAAACATTTAGTCCGAAATTTGTCACCAGCCATTTTGAATTTTGAAAATCTGACTAAAGATTTATAATGAGCGACCATAAAACCCTGGTTACTGATTTTCACAAACATCTATACATTTTTCACGTTTTACGTCCACCATATTCGATCGGCCATTATTAATGACAAAAATCTGACCTTAGATTCGGAATCAGAGCCTCAAACAATTTCGAGGTACAGATTTTTACAAAAATTTAGACATTTTCCAAAGTTTTGGTCCGCCATATTGGATTGGCCATTTTAATTTTTGAAAGTCGGATTTAAAATTCATAATCAGCGACCCAAAAATTCCCCATATGCAAAATTTCATTAGTTTTATTTATTTTTACTAACATTTATACACTTTTTCCTCAATTGAACACCCATATGGAATCGGCCATTTTGAATTATAAAAAGCTGACTTCAGATTCGTCATCAGCAATATCATAAACAAAAAATATGTTCTAAATTTTTCAGATTTACCTAAACTTTCGGTGTACCAAGTTTCATTATTTTTAATTGTAACTTGACGCGGTTACAGATTTTTGAAGTTGTTTTTGCCAAATTGCCCCAATGTGCGACCCTGAGATTTTGTATTTGATTTGTCGTCGAACACTACCAAGCGTAGAAAAATACTGCGATCTCTGGGAAAATTTAAAATCTTATCTAAACCATCATTTATCTAAACCATTAGTCCTATTTTTTTCGGGTATTGCTCAAATTGAAGCTGTTGGTATGCACATGTGCAATAAAAATTTTTCGTATAATATTACATTTTTCGATAGCAGTGGTTAAAAAATAAGAAAATTTGTTGTTTTTTTTAGATCATTGTGCTGGAAGTTTGTCTTTCAAGTCCGATTTTTTTTTTAGCACAGCTCAAACTGAAGATCTTGGAATGTATAATTTCAATACAAAAGCAAATTTTCTTTTTGCGATATAACAGTGGCTATAAGAATTTAAGTCCATGCCTATGAAACTCTTACTTGAGCGTTGCTTGCCGACGTCTTCTCGAAATCTCAAATTGATTTTTTTTAATTTGGCTTTTTAAACCTATGGAAGAGCTGTGTGCTAGAGGCCCTGGAGTTTTACTGAAGACCTGAGCTGGAAGTGTGTGTATTACTTTCAAACTCTTCAAACCATTTCCTTCGTTTTTTTAAATAATAATTGAAATTTGGAATCTGAAAACAAATATCGTATTAGTAATAAAACTTTGATGAAAAAAAAACTTTACGGTGAGGGGGACGGCGAGCAGGGAGTCGAAGCTTTCCTATACTTAAGAATGTAAATAAATTTAAGTTCTTGACATAGCTACGGCGTAAAGATGACGGGACACCATCGCCCTGAAGTGATAGCAAATTCTGTGTCATATCCACGCATTTTAACTGAAGAGGGTAAAACGGGCTAAGGGTAAAAATGTAAGGAGAGAAAGGACAAAAGTGTCAGTGGAGCGAGGAAATCTCTCCTCGTCCCGCTCGCAATCTCTTGCCTCTCTTAGAGATCCTCAAGGGTGTTTCGAGACACGAGGTACTCCAATTTTGATTAGTACCGCTGCACCGGAAGTAGTTGACATTTCATTGAATTTGATTGGCATGCGTTGACGCGATTTTCAAATCAAAATTTTAATTGCAAAAGGATTTAATACAGAATAGACAACACTCATCACACGAACATTGTAAATTATTGGGAAAGTAATCATATTTACTTTCAAACAAATATACTTCAAAATGTTCAAAAATAAATAATTAATAAAAAATTAAACAGTTCGGACTACTCGCGCACCATAAAAATAGCAAGGTTCAGGTACAGCGGCGGCCATTGGAGGGTGAAACATGCCTCAACTCTCCCTAGAGGATCTCTAACCTCTCTTAATGTCCCGGGTGCGAATTCGCGCAGACGCACAGTACAAGAGATGAGTAGACTATATCGGCTATCACCGCAATCGCTGCAATCATCAGTACCAAGGCTGTATGGGTTGATTGTGAACTTATGAAGTATTGAAGGACATTTACTGTACAACACTTTAATTCAGGAAGATATCGCCATTTCTAAGAAATCAGCAAGGAAATAAGTCAAATTAAGAAAAACCCGCTGCAAAGAAATTGAAGTTGCTTTTATTTTAAGGTGTATTTAAATTACGATTTTAAAAAATACACAAAATAAATAAATAATTACACAGTTTTTATTCCCAAAACTGCGTGATAAAAATTACTATTATTTACAAATTTAGTGGTACTATAAATGCTGCAAATTTTGTGACCCATTAGTTTCACCCCGTCTGCGTCTTGTGAGTTACCCAGTGAACCCAGTGAATGAAAAAAGATTCAAAGGAATTTAAAAGTAATAGGTAATAGGGTTTAAATCCGGTTTGTGAAACTTTACGGATTCGTGGTGTTCTGGTAGGTCAGAAGTACGTCGAATCCCGAATGTAATAAATGGACAGAATGCTTCATTCTATACGTATTAATTCTTCTAGTCCGTTTTTAGGGTTTGGTAGAAAACCCTTACAGAATCGTTAAAATGGCTGTCCGTCCATTACCACGCCTAGCGCAAGAACTATTAGGTCGACCGACTTCATTTTTTGCATGGACATGTGTTTTGCGTGTCTAATGAGAGAAAAAGTCCTGAAAATCCTAAGGAAAATGATCATCACAGCGTTGCTATGCAAATACATAAAAATTTAGCCCTTTTGGCTCCAAATGACCGTTAGCACGCCTAGCGCAAAAACTATTAGGTCTACCGGCTTCATTTTTTACGTGGAGATGTGTTTTTCGTATTTAGTGCGAGAAAATATACTGAGAACACTGAACTAAATGCTCATCATATCGTTACTATAACAAAATTCACTCTAATTTAGCCCAAAGCGAGCATACATGATCGGAATTTTTCTGGAAAAGCAAAAACATTTCTTTATGAACTCCTAGGGTGAACATTAAAAAAATTACTTACAAACTTCACTCAAAACCAACATACGGGATTGGAATATTTCCCCCCCAAAAAAAGGAAAAATCTTACCCGTACCCGTTCCAAAGAAACCCTTTAAGTGAGGGTGCTTGTAGCCCGCTTCCCGAACTGATCTTGAAGGTTATTTATGGGCAAATTTTGTTAAAGTTATGTCTTTGGAAAATCTGAGAATTTTATGAAAAAAATAGCTATTCCGTCAAATATCAGTGCAGACCAATTTCAAAAAGATAATTGTTTGGAACTGTGTGATGATTATTAAAAATACCTTTGAATTAAAAGTTATCAACAAGATATTGAAACTTTTTATAAATTGTAACAAAAAAATTAATACAATTTAGATAATAAGGAATAGGTGATATTCATCATATAATTTGCCTGTACACATAATATACTTGCCTAACGTCGTCTCTAACGTATTCTGACGTGAAGCCTGTCAGCCTCTGTGCGACTTTGTCTCGCGTTCCGTTTTTAGTTTTATTATCGATAAATATAGCATTAATTAAAAGCTTCCGAATCTATAGAACACTTCAAAAGACATGATTCGTAGTAAGCAAATTTATTATTCCATTAAATAGTACGCATTTTTAGTAAAAATTTCACTTTAACAACTTTTATTTTTAAGAAATAGATTACCACATGTGAAATATCCATATATCCATTTAAGTTCTACATCTATTATTCCTATTGCAGGAAATTGAATACGTTTCAATACATCTTTTTTTCATTTCGTGGGTAAATATGCAAAACAGTTAAAGGTTTCAGAAATCTACAGAAATAATTGTACACATTAGTTAACAATTCCTTATCAATTAGAATAAATTAAGTTGTTCAAATTTAAGAGCACACGAAACATTTTAACATATGCTTTTTAAAAATTATGCATTCCTTGTCTTAATAATAAAATTTGATTTTAATATTTTCATACTTCTTCATTTATTCTATGTCATATCACTAATTTCATCATCATTCGTGACGTCTTGGCAATTCCTTGTCGTTTCCAGCAAACTCATTGGGAGATTTCGCAGTGCATAGTCCCTCGAGGTGGCGTATCCGAAAAGTTGGAGAGAAAAAGTGGTATCTGGTTGGCAGAGGGAAAAGGTGGCATCTAAAGAGTGCAAGGAAAAAGGTAATATCTGGGTGGTGGAGGGGAAGACATAGTATCTAAGTAGTGAAGGGTAAAAGGTGGTAGCTGGGGGAGGAAAATATGGTTTCTGGAGAGTGGCTGGAAGTAAAAAAGTGGAATCTAAATCTCTGAAAGCATTGCTGGATAAGAAATACCTATTTTTTAAGTTACACAGGACACTCAAATTAACATCACTACTTTTTACAGTATCAACGTGTCCTTCAGTAGTTGACAACGGAAAACATTATTTATGAACATACATTTACTAATTTTGTATTGAACAAAACTCAAATGCAACTTGCATGTATGATAGAATATTTAACCATGTAGAAGTATCTATTTTGAATCTGCATAATTTTAATAAGTGCATTTTTGTCATAGATGTCGTTCACAAGGAAAGTATCGGCAATGTCCCTGGTTTACCCTGACACGAATATACACAGCAATCGCGTCCGTTAATGTTTTTTGAGAAGATAGTGATAGTAAAACAGCTGATTCAATAGACTCATTTCAATTCGGAAGTTAGTGGTAGGGGAGAGCGGGGCACGGGCGGCACCCTAACTTTGAGTGAATTTTTTAACATTAATAGTATTTTTTACACTGTCAAAAAAAGAAGCAACAAATAAAATGTATGTTTATAAATGAAATTCAATTCGAATACAAATTTAAAGCGAACGCGTTTAATTTGTAGAAATAAAAATAAGCAGGCGCCAAAGTGGGACACAGAAGGTCTCTGCGGGGCAGGCAATGTCATCCAGGTGGGGCACAAATGGCACGGTAAACTCGCGAATAAAAACGAGATTGATAAATGGTACTTTTTAAATAGTTCTATAAAATATACATAAATAAAATAAAATATATTTTTTATTTAATAATTAACTTTGATTATTTTTTGTGAGTTTTATTATCACTTTTTTTTTTATTTTATACAAGTTTTATTATAGCTAAAGAGATGAAATGTTAATATTTAAATGTGAGATCTAAAATTTAATAATCAAATATATTAATATTAACGAAGTTGTTTTAAAAATGACTTTAAGTTACATACATCATGCAAATGGTAAATTATTATTCACGTAAAATGGTTCATAGGTACCATCTTCTTTTGAAATGACCACAGTTCCATTTACAGTAGGTATTACACCTGGTATTACATCCTAGCAATCACAGAACTGAAACTAAATTTGAGGTTAAATATCAGCTGTTCTCTCTAAACACAGCTTAGAACGGCGCGAGTGTGACATGTCGTGCCCCACCTTAGGGTGCCGATCTCTGCCCCACCTCGATACTTTTTTTATTTTTGAAATAACTATTTAACTACATGTTTGAGAGAAGTGATTAAAAAAAAGAAATTAAAGTTCAAGTTTCAAACTTTACAATAGACCCAGTTTTAAGGACTATTGATACTTATTTTTCCTTTTCACGAACGTTCGAAATTCGATGGCGCATCCGATTTTTATGCTCCAAATTTCAATCACTAGAATATTATTTCATTTTTTACAAAATAACAAATTAATTGGTTTCAAATACAACTATGCATTTAGTAGATGCCAATAAAAAAGAAATTGATTTTTTTTTTACTCGTTTTACAAGTTTTTAGAGGGGTGCCCAGCTAATCCGCCCTGACGTCAGTGCCCCGCTTTCCCCTACGTATACGCAGTCGCCATGACTTTTGCCGTGAGTACAAAAAAGTCGGTCCTTTTGGTAATCCTGAGTAAAATGCAAAAAAATACCTATTAAAATTCGTTTTTATGTGATAAATGACAACTTTTTTTTTATCAATAAGTGAAAGTTTAGTAAACGATAACGAAGTATTATAAGAAGCTCCCACTCTATCGACCGCTTCGGAAAATTCTACTACAGTTATTCCAGCTGTGATCGTCGAATTCGAATAACGAATACTAGCATCTCTTGTAGGAAAGTGTTGCAACATACGTTGGGCCACAGACTTTCATGTGTATTAGTAGCCGTTTTTATAACCTCAAAACCTATGTTGCAGCGCTTTCCCGCAAGAGGTGCTAGTATTCGTTATTCGAAGCTCTAACCGACTCTGCAACTTTTGCTGTAGAAGCTGTTGTCGCTTAGGAGTTCTACTTGACGGGTGAAATTCATCCGTCGACCGATGGGCTGCGCTACATTCATCCTGTTCCACAAAAGCATTGAGTCGTATAGGGAAATTAATAATTAATTAAAAATAATAATGTTCCCGATTAGTTCAGTTCGTGAAATTAATACTGAGCATTTTTTGATGTATAATAGATATTTAAAAAATGTTAAATTGTTTGAATATAAAAAAAAAATTATTGAAAAAATGTTTTAAAAGTTGACATTGTGCTATATATCGATGTATTCTATCAAATACAGCGATATATAGTACTTGGATTGTAAGACAAAGATTATTTTATAGAATACAGCGATATATAGCACTTTTTAAACATTTTTTTTTAAATATTTTTTTTTTTAGAATTTAATAAATTCTACATTTTTTAAATGTCGATTACACATCAAAGAATGATCAGGATTAATTTCGTGAACTGAACTAATCGGGAACATTCTTATTTTTATTTAATTATTAATTTCCCTGTAAAACTCTATGCTTTTATGGAACAGGACGAATTTAGCGTCGCCTATGGGCCGACGGATGAATTTCACCCGTCAATTGGAACTCGTAAGCGACGGCTTTTTTCGGCAGTCGTATGATCCAACAAACTATGGTCCCGCCACTTGGGGGTACTAAATACGTTCAAGCCGCGTCTCGTACGACGACCTCCATATTGGTTACCATGACACCGTAGATACGCTTTCCTAACTACGATTTAAGTCATTTTGCGTCATGATGTATGTTAGCACAGCGTTTCTCAAGCTTAGATACTTAAAAGTAGATAATAAGAATATGGTTATTACGTCTTTTAATTCATGAACATACATAGTCTCACATTTCATAGATATTGTAAATTTTAAACTATTTAACCTTAAAGGACACTTGGGGTCGCTGTGACTCCGCGGGCTTTTCCCACTTTTTTCCGATTGTCTACGTTTTTTCTTCAAATAATTTTTTCGAATAGTTAAATTATCACTGAGGCTTTGGAGATATTTTTTATCTACTTTGTATTGTTTAAACATCACTCATGATATTTTTCTAGCCAAAAATATCTGGAGATGTATTTGGAGGTGTGTCCTTTAAGGGTTAATCGATCATTATAAGGAAGATATATATTTAACTGCAAATACATGTAGTTAAACTAGATGGATTTAAAAAAAAATTATTTCATAACTTATGGATGTATTTTTTCGAAGAATTAAATTTCATAATTTTGTTTATTGCATACTGTTATAAGCACAAATTGAGATTTACAATTTGCCGTTTTTTGTGATCTAGATAACTATTTACCTTGGATCACGGACATAAATATCTACAAATAAAAAGAGGGCTGTAAGAATTCCAGTAGTCTGTAAATTTTGTAGAAAATTTTGTAAGGTATACGGATGAAAATTGAAGGATTGGGTATTGAAGAATTTATGATTTAATGAGCAAAGGCAGCCTGGGATTTCTCGGCGCGAAACACCTGTATATTTTTTGCAAATAATACTAGGGCGGTGAAAAGCGCAGAGTACATTTTCGCTCGCTTTCTTATGAATTTCTCAGACTCCACATTTATTATTTTAACATTTTTAAGGACGTTGTTTAGAAACGGGAAATGCTAATGAATTATACATATCTACTTAATGGTATAATGGCATACTTACTTACTTACAATGTCAGTTTCGTTGATTGTCAATAAATTAAATATTTACTATAAGCGTATTGTTACCACGACAATTCTTTACGAGTTAAAATGCTTAGGAAAAAATATATTTGATCTTGAAAATTTTCCAATTATGCGATGGAAAAGGAATTGTTATGAGAGATTCTGCGTCTGATAAAATTGGTGGATTACACGAAATTATGCGCATACGTTGAAAATAATCAAGAAAGGCTTCACATTATTTGTTTTTGTCATGCATACATCTTCTTCGGCATACCATTAAATATATCATGAGTCATAAAAAATTTAATTATAAAATTGTGTTTAGTATTGTATTCTTTATATTTTTACTATCTTTGCTATTATTATATTATACAAAAAGTACATTCAATGATAAAAAATATAGTTAAAGTTTGGACATTTGCTGTGAACAACATTTTTACGGACGAAATTCTGTCTTTCAGGTAGTTTATAATAATTAAAATAATTAAAACATTACTTTGCCGACATTGTACAATGAGTAAAAATTATTTATAATAATTTCAGTAATAAACAGTACAATACAAGAAAATTTTATGACTTTCTTCGTTCTTTCCGAAATCCATAGTGTGAACAGTATGAAAGATTATCATTCTCTAAATATTTTGCAAAGAAGCAATTCAAATTTTTTAATGGCACGCTTTTTTACATTTTCATACTCGTTATAAATATAAGACACATGTTTCTGATTTTTGTTTCAGCTTTATATGATTATTTATAAGACTGTTTTCGAGTTTTTTTCTGCAATTCACACATGCAGTGTTGAACCTGGTTCTAACTTCCCGTTTGACGTCCTTTTAACCCTTCGAGGGCACACCTATTTTTTCGAACGTAAAGGTCACACTGGGTCAATTTGACCCCGACCACTTTTTGACAGCTTATATCTTTATAACTACTGAACCATTTGGTTTGAAAAAATTCATGGACATACTTAAAGGTCTGATTAAGTAACCCATGTGTATTACATATGCCATTACAACTTTTAACATACCTATAAAAATTCTCAAAAAAAATGTTTTTTTCAAAAAAATGGACTTTTTTTTTAAAAAATCATAACTTTTTAAATTTTTAATAAATTTTGCTAAAAATTTAGGAGAATACTCTCGAAATATGATAGAATAATAAAAAAATTAATCCTCTACTGTATATTTAAAAAAAGGTATTGATTTTGCATACTGATGGACGTTATATTAGAGGTGTAAAAAATTGTGTTTTTTTTTTAATTTATAGGAATAGGAAACATATTTTAGGTCATGAAATAGAGGAAAAAAGTTATGAAAAGTAAAATTTATTTATTATTACAAGTTTAGTAATGTTCTGATGCATAATAAAGTACATTTATTCAGTACCACCACAGTCGTTGCACATCCATATACGATGAGCATCGCACATAGCACCTTTGCAAGATGGACACTGCATCTTGGTTTTGCGATCAATTTTGTAGGAGCCACTTTTAAACAACTTAAAATTAAGTTTCAACACTTTTTTCACTTTGTAAACACTTTTATTTAATTAAACTCAAATACTAAATTTTTGCCTTTTTCGACGCTAACAGCACACATGGGTCACTTAGACCCTGTTCCGGCTTTGATAGCTTCTCAAATGCTACTGATGAGCACGCGCCCTATAGAAACAGCTTTAGGCTATAGGTGGGAGCTCCAACTATAGCAGCAACGCGGTAGTATAGTCATTTTTTCGAATACCTGTATGCTACGTTCGTTTAAAGCAACAGTATGGGTCAAAATGACCCAGTGTGACCTCGAAGGGTTAAAAATGGAGGTCGTCATACGAATCCCTATGGGCCATTTGATTGGTTCACTTTTTTTAGATGCGCGTGGCGAGAACATGGCTGGTTTTTCGATTTCCAAGATATCAGCTGGAAAAGCTGTGGGTATCCTTATATTAAAGTCGGAGCTCTTTAAACACTTCGTGTAAACGATAATCTAGATTGAGTTATTTCAATCCTTATCTAATTATTAAATATAAAACTTAAGGTTAGTATTGCTACAAGAAACATCAGATAGTCGCATATTAAATAAGTTAGAATCGATTGAGGTTATGAATATGTAATATTGCGTTTTGTGTATTATGCATGGTTCTTTTTGTGGAATTTTGAATTTATATAATTAAATATCTTCTTCTTGAACTTTATAAGTGATTTTGAGACAGACGTAAGAAATAAATCACATTTTTAAGCGATCGCTTTCGTGCACCCGTCACTTTGAAAAAATCCATTTTAGCGCAGTTTCTTCGATTCTCATGTTTTCTGCATAATATTTATTCTACAATATGAAGGACCGACACTTGACAAGAAGGCATGCTCAATAAACTATAGTCCCGCCACTTGGGGGTCAGAAATACATTCAAGCCGCGTCTTGTACGACGAACTCCATATTGGTTACCATGACAACGTAAAGACGCTTGCCTAACCACGATTCAAAAAATTTCGCGTCATGATTTAGTACAGCCAGGGGTATGTGACGCATATCTTTAGGTCACGCCAGCCCATGTCATGCGCCAGCCATTCCAGCCTACAGGACAGGCCTGTCCAAG
>CAKNYM010048231.1:152951-171146 GCA_932195095.1 Andricus curvator
GGTTCGGTTTCGATTCCTTTGGAATAGAACTGAAGGGCCTATGACAAAGCCACCCAACGCGTCCTCGGGTTGCGGATAGAGAGTCCCTGTACCAAGGGTTTCTGCTGAATATGGTTACAATAATTAATAAGCAGTCGCGGACAATTGTCCAGGGATGGTCCCGAAGGAATAACCCCTACGCGGAGGCGTAACAACCATGCCGAAAGCTGAATGGCACCTGGGTGAGGTGTCTTAAACGGTGGCTCTGGGATACCGGCAGACCTTTCAGAGTATGCAGCCTTATCCTTGCACGCGGGGCTCTACAAGCTTGGACGAACCCTTTCCCTAGCTGCTCGTGTTAACAACAATGACACCTCCAAAACACCAAAAAGTTGTAGATGCGGTTCAAAACGATCGAACGCGCAGAGCACCCGACAGTGGGTCGGCAAACAATTCCGATCATCCTAGAGTTCGGGGTGCTGAAAATAATTTAGATGGAAACAGGACGACGAACCGGCGAAACGCCCACATTGAGTGGACGGATCAACTCAAGGATGACTTGCTAGACTGCTAAGATGCCAGCATTATCCCTGTTCACCGAGGCTTTATGGCGCGTATGCACACGCTGTGGTGCCAGAAACATCCAGACCTTCAGCACGTTTCGCATCAGTCTTTGCGAAATCAAGCCGACTACCTCCGGAAAAATGGATATGTACGCGGAGCGCGCCCCCAACCGCTGCTTGATCAAGCTGCAGACGAAGATGAGGAAGCGACATTAAGACCAACCGCGAAAAGCAGGCACCTTTTGAGAGAAGATCGCGATTTCAGGACAAGGAGGAACATTAACACAAGCCTCACAGTCCCTATGGAATTCAATATAGGGACCAAAGGGTACTTTTTGTCACGCTCATAGGGTACTTTTTTCGCGCTCAAAGGGTAAAAAATTAAAGATAAATTCATAAAACTTCAAAACTATTCAAGTTAAATTCCAAAGAAATCAAATGAATAGGAAACAATTTAAAAATATGCAAAAACCTTATTGTATTCAGTCAATTCGAAATAAGCTTAGAAAAATTTAAGGGAACTCAAAAGAATTTGATGAAATGTCTAAGATTTCAAGATTAGGGTAAAAGTCTTTAGGATCAATTAAATAAAAACTTTAACAAATTCGAAAAATCCATTGAATTAAATATAATTGAGTGAATTTAGAAGAATGCAAGTAAATTAAAAAATAAATAAATAATGAGAATTCCAAAGAATGTAAAAGAATTCATGGTGAATTCAACAAAAAAAAATTTTTAATGTCTTCAAATCTTTGAAATTATACTAATTGATAACCAAAGGAATGACTAATGACTACAAAACAATTCAAGTTAAATTCAAAAGAATTCAAATGAATTGGAAAAAATTCTCCAAATCGAAAAAATTCCATTGATTACAATAAAATTTGAGTGAATATAGAGGAATTTAAGGGAAATGAGAAGAATTCGATGAAATTCATAAAAAATCAAACTGGATTAAAAATAATTCAAACATACGAAAAAATTCATTGAATTGAATAAGTTTGCAACTTGAAATAAGTTTAGAAAAATTAAAGAGAGTTTAAAAGAGTGTGATGAAATTGCCTAAGGATTTAATGTGAGCTTTAAAGACTTCAAGATGAATTAAACATAAACTTTTTAAAAATCCATTTGAGTGAATTTAGAAGAATTTAAAAGAATTCAGGATAAATTAATCAGAATTCAGGGATAATTCCAAATGAATTGCAAAAAATATTTGAAAATGTCTTCAAATCTTTGAAACCCTCCGAAATCCCTCACTTTTTGTGAATAAATTCTTTGATGAAATCCATTAAGATATTAAAATCCTTTAAAATTATTAAAACCGTTAGAAATACCCTGAAATTGTTTAAATCTATTGAAAATACCTTAGAATCTTTTCAAATACCCTAAAATATTTCAAAGTCTTTGAAATTCCTTCAAACTATTGAAATAAATAAAAAAATTCTGGGAATCGTTTATATTATAATTATATTTCAAATCCTTTGAAATCCCTTGAAACTTTTTAAAGCTTTTGAAAATGCCTACGAATCTTTTAAAATACCCTAAAATATTTCAAATCCTTTGAAATACTATTAAACTACTAAAATCAATTTAAAATTTCTTTGTAATTTTTTTAAATAACCTAAAATATTTCAAATTCCTTAAAATCTTTTAAATTCCCTTGCAATTTTTTTTAATATCTTGAGAATGACAAGAAATTAAAAAAAACAATACCTTAAAATATTTCAAATCCTTTTATCATTTGATCAATTGATCCTCAGGACCAATTAAATACAAACTTTTAAAAATTCCAAAAAATTCATTGAATTGACTAAAATTGAGTACATTTAGAAAAATGCAAATTAATTTAAAAAATGCAAAAGAATTCCAAAGAATTTAAAAGAATTGAGGATAAATTAATAAGAATTCAGGGTGAATTCCCAAAACTAATTTGAAATCTCTTCAAATCAATGAAACCCTACAAAACACATCACTTCTCGTGAGTAAATTCTTTAAAATACACTAAAATATTATAAAATCCCATGACATTCTATGAAATATGATGATATTTCCTGAGATCCTGGAAAATTTATTAAAATACCTTGAGAGCTTTAAAAAACCCGTACATTCATTGAAATCCTCGAAAACCTTCCAAATCTCGTGAAATCTTTTAAAATATCTTAAAACCTTATAGGTCCTGTAAAATCGTTCCAAATCTTCCGAAATTCTAGATTCTTTATCCTAAATAATTTCGCGCTTTGAAATCCCTTCAAATTAATAAAACTAATGAAAAAATTCCTTGGAATCTTAAAATTTCCTAAAATATTTAAAATCCTTTGAAATTATTTGAAATCCCTTGAAACTTTTAAAAGCTCTTGAAAATTCCTGAGAATTTTTAAAAATACCCTAAAATCTTAAAAAACCCTTCAGATTATTGAAATCTATTAAAAACTTCTCGGAATCTTTAAAAATGCTCTGAAATATTTCAAAAAAATTCAAGACAACTCAGAAATAGGTACAGACCTGAATTGAATAGTAATTAACCCATGAGTTATTTCATGAAGAATAGTCTGTTCTCCATGAGTATTATCTTAAAAAAGTAAGTAAAAAGTGATTTTAGAAAAAAGTGACTAAAAGTGACTGTATGGCAGTCCTAATTATTTTTACAGTTACTTCTTACAGAAATTCCATGATTTTTGCTATTTTTTCAAAATGCCTGACTCTTAGAAGCTTTGATCTTATTATCCATTTTTTTAAATTTCCATTATGGGCTGCAAGTAGGGTACCATAGGGACCAAATCTTGAAAATAGGGTACTGTAGAGATCTTAACTGAAAATAGGATACAATAGGGGATATAGGGACCGTTCTGTGAGGCCTGTTAACATGCAAGTTCCTCCTAAGCCCCAAGATCTGGCTGAAATGGATGCCTCCCTTCGTGGAGATGTCTCGCAAGAGTCCGATCTCTGGACCAACAATTGCTCAGTTTATGGTGCTGCGAGAGCTTTGGCTGATTCAAATCGAAGGCTAAAACCGACGATGGATCAAAAGACCAAAAGACGCTTGCATCAACTGAACAAGAAGATTGGATGGGCAAGACAGAATGCGTCCCGTGTTCAATGTGTGATTGACTACATAACATCTGGTAGAACGTTCACGGAAAGGGTTCGAAAGTTCGCCCAAGAACTAAGGATCTTGAATCACACACTGCACAAGTCAAAGCTGCTGACAATCAAGCAGCATATTGTTGACAAAATACGGCTGTTATCGGACGCAAGGAGCAGAATACAGAAGAGGGAGAGATGGATAAGGGAGAATCAACAGTTTCTCGCTGACCCATCGCGCCTCTTCAGCGATCTCCCTGTTTCTGTAAAAAATCCACCCAAGTCCAAGGAGGTAGAGACTTTTTGAAGAGAGGTATACAAGATCCCAAAAACACTAAAGTTGATAGAAGATACTGACAACATCATCCACTTCAAGGAGTTTTGCGACAACCTCATAAAATCTGAGGAGGAATGTCCATCAATCACTGCCGAAGAAATGAAAAAAGCAGTTAGAGGCACGAAGAACTTTTCCGCTGCTGGACCAGATTGTATCAAGAACTTCTGGTGGAAGAAGTTTACTTTTACACACCAACATTTGGCCCGCATATTCACCTCATACATAAAGTCGGAAACGCCCATTCCGCAGTGGCTGCTGTTAGGACGCACTATACTCCTGCCGAAAAAAGGCAACTTGTCCAACCCAGAGAATTACAGGCCAATAACTTGTTTGAACACACTGTATAAGATCTTTACAGCTGTCCTAAACAACAGGATTGTTCGACGAATTGAGCCTGTGTGGCGAGAGATGTACGAACAAAGTGGCTCGAAAAAGGTGTAGCAGGCTGTCGAGAGAACCTGTTAATTGACAGGTGTGTCTGTAAAGACGCTGCAGCCCATGAGCGCGCCCTGTCAATGGCCTGGATTGACTACCGGAAAGCTTTCGATTCAACCTCTCATAGACTTATCATCTGTCTGTTGGAAAGCTTCAAGGTACATCCACACATAGTGACATGCATAGAGAGATTGATGCCTCTTTGGAAAACTAGGTTTACTATCTCATCTAGAAATTATCGTGTGACAACGAACAACGTCACCTTCCAGAGGGTCGTCTTTCAGGGTGATACCATGAGCCCTTTGCTTTTTTGCATTGCACTTCTGCCTCTATCTCTCGCACTACGAAATTCTCCTGGATACCTCTGTGGCGACACTAATCAGCGCGAGCATAAGGTCACTCATGTATTTTATATGTATGACCTGAAGATCTATGGCTCTGGTGAAAGCAAACTTCAAACTGCTATAAATATCGTCAAGAATTACACAGGAGAGATTGGGATGGACTTTGGTTTGGACAAGTGTGCCAAAATTAATCTGAAGAAAGGAAAGATTAGTGGCGTTCCCAAGCACCCTGAGCTTGTGGATATAAGTGTTATTAGACATCTTAATACTGGAGAGACCTATACATACCTGGGCGTGCCTCAAAGCCGCATTCAGGACGTAACATCAGTGAAGGAGTCTCTCCGAAGCAGATACAAGCATCTTCTTCGACAGATTTGGTCTTTCAATCTGTCGGCGTTGAACAAGGTATCTGCGACTAACATGCTTGCCGTCCCAGTTCTACTCTACTCGTTTGGGGTGGTTCAATGGACGAAGAACGAGCTTAAGGCCCTTGATATCGCCACACGTAAGATCATGTATATGCATAAAAGCTTGCATATAAATTCGTCAGTTCCGCGATTATACATTTCACGCCGTCAAGGCGGACGCGGGCTTCTGAATCTCCAGTGTCGTCATAACCGAGTTGTTCTAAGTACAGATTACATCGTTGCGAATGGCAGAGATCCTCTCCTAAAAATGGTCACGAACCACGAAATGATTGGCGAAGGAGCGTTCCTGTACAATGCCGCGGAGCAAGCGGCCAAGACCCTTGGCCTGAATTTTAACATCAGAATTGAGGAAAGTGCATTACTCCACTTAGATGCTTCACTTACAAAAGCCGAAGTGAAGAAAGCAGAGGTTGAAATATTTCAGCAACAGCTACTCGACAAGAAAATGCACGGAGACATTCGCAGAAATGTAGAAAAACAATCCTTGTCGAAGGAGCATACTTTTGCTTTCCTCAGATCATCAGGGCTTAATTCAGGTACAGAGGGTTTTATTTTCGCATGCCAGGGCGGTGTCATTTCCACCTTAGCATACCGTGACCGCATTTTATGTATAGAAGTTCCCAGTGATAGGTGCAGAGCGTGTCATGCACACGTTGAGTACCTAGAACACATACTATCGCGGTGTCCGACCCACGCAGGAGCGACGTATATCTATAGACATAATGCGGCCCTAAGAGTGCTTTATTACCATATTTGTCGCTCTTACGGTGTTGGTCGCGACCCTGCCCTGACGAACGCTCCAAGGGAGATAGAGTCAATTGTCCAAAACGAGAAGTGCCAAATTTTCTGGAACTACGATTTTCAGACAGCAGTCTCCGTTGCACACTCGAGGCCTGACATCGTTCTCCAAGACTTCGAGAAACGAACTGTATTCGTGATCGAAAGAGAGCTGCAACGACTGTACCCAAAATATTTGGTACAAGTAATTGTCCTTGTGATAGGTGCTCTCCGATGGGCGAAATTATCACTGGTTCGTAACCTTCAAGCCATACCCGCGTGCCAAAAATATGCCAAGGCACTTGCGAGATGGATGCAGAAAGCTGTCATCCTTGTGTCGCTTCGTGTCCTCAAGACACACGAGGGTTTCGCCGGCCTGTCGTTGTGATTTCATCGTGCCCTGTGACCACCCATCTCACGGTTGTGAGACGTGGCCATAAGTGTGATTTACCGCGGTTCTACTGGGAGCCGGCGTCATTTCTTAGACGACAGTTGCTCTCAGTGGAACCCTGCGGTGGTTTTTTAAGGGCCCTGGAAATCGAGTGTAAATCGCAAAAAATTTATTCAGGCCAAATAAAAATGTGTCAACTTTGAAGGGCTCTAATGGCGGTAATATTTGAGTTAGAGCAAAGTTGTTTTTTTTTTTGGTTTTGTAGATAATTTAACCTGCTTTCATTTATCATGAATCGGGTTTCATGTAGAATCCACAGAGACAAAGGTATTTCACAAAAACTCAAATTTTTCGAAAAAAATTGTACTGAAAAATCATGTTTACAAGCCATATCTTCTAAACTATTAGTGTTAGGATATTGTTTTTTAAATATTTTTTTTTAGGAATTTTGTCTACTTTATTTTTTTATTATGGAGTTAAGTTGTACGATGTACGCGTGACGAGCCATTTTCAAAAAACTATTTTTTTGCACTTTTTAGACATTTTAAAAGCGTTCCGAAGGTCACTTGATATTGAGCATTTAGAAGTTTTGTTTGGTCACTAAATTACAGGGTTTTGGCCACAAAAATATCACATGTATTTTTCTCTAAGAAATATACATGATAAATAGTCTATACAATGTCAAAAAATGAGTTATTTCAAAAAGGACCCTAACGATTTTTTTAATTTTAGGCATAAAATAGTCGGAAGTCAACTCCAAAATAACATTTCCAGGCAACGTGGACAGGCAAAGCTCATTTCAGTGAAAACTGGTTCAAGCTAGGCGTGACAGGGGTAAGTGTTTTTGACATTGATGAACATAACGATATTATGCATTTGGAAACAATAGGTTGTATAAGTTTTGCGGCACGTCCTTGTGCAAGCAAACCTGACATAACCCCAAACATAACCTCTATAGTTGCTTTTGAAAAATGATAATCAACACCCTTGATTCTGATATTTTAAAAATAAAAAAGAGAAGCGCGTAATTAACGTCTACTTGATTTTGTTGGGTTCTTCTTCAGGAATGGATGCGTTATAACAAATGGTGCAATATCGCAAAACATGTAGAGGCTATTGTTTGCAAAAGCATAATATTATTATATTAATAAATGTCAAAAACACTTACCTCCTGTGCACAAAAATATGATTTTGTTGAAAAAGCCATACAAAACACGACAAATCCGAAACTCATGCACACATAACTCGAGAGGAATCAGCTGATTTGCATGTGCTTGTTTCTTTTCATCAAAACATTGAAAAATCTGTTTAATGCCTCGCCGTTATTCTTCCATAAATATTATTAGCTCAATAAATTTGCGTATTATTTGAAACTTATTAAATTTTCTATTTAAAAAAAAAAAAATTAGCATTCAAATTACCACCATTCAGAGATTTTTCCGCTCACGGAAAAATCTCTATTTTCACAACTCATAACTTGCACAAGTCCGCAATGTACATATTATTGAATTAATACCATTCATGTATTTGGTTAAAATTTCAAATATTTTGCTAGAGAGTCCAAATTTTGTCCAAAATTATCTTTTTTGTTGAAAATTCGTCTTCTTGGTTTAAAAATGGTATACAATTCAACTATTTGGATGGAAATTAACTTATTTGTTGAAAGTTCACATTTCCTGGTTCAAAATTCAACTGTTCTGTAGAAACTCGTCTTTTTGATTAGTGTTTTTGGTTTAAAAATGGTAGAAAATTCAACTATTGAGTTGAAAATTAACCTTTTTGATGAAAATGAATGAATTGTAAAGGCCGCTATCATGTTCTGACGTGTCGCTCGCGCTCTCGTATATACTTCATAATCGCAGTGTCTTAAATGTACGCAGCCAACAATTACCTGTGTTTTTACAATTAGTGATTTGTGCACGTTATTATGTCATTAAAACTGATCCCTGTGAAGTGTTTCGTTCTTGAAGTGACGAGTTTTTGTCTCATAACCTCAAAAGTGAGTGGATAACTTTTTGCCTGTTGCGAAATGGGACCGAAACTTAAGGACTCATGGACAAACAAAACTTGTTGCGGGTGCAAGGGGCCAGTAATTCACGCAGTGCTCTGTCCAGGTTGTCAAACTCCATACCATCCTCCTTGTGCTGGTCGCTCAGGTACTCTCGACACCGGTTCCTACACGAAGTGCTGCAAGCCTAGACCTAAATCGCCAGTAATGGCAGAATCCACTCATCAAAGATCGACGACCTATCATTGAAGATTGACAACGTCATGGAAAGGTTCGATCGAGCCGAGGAGAGAGTAGAGGGTTTTTCGGAAAGACTGACCGCAGTTGAAGGTACTATCGCCAATATACAAACGGAAAGTCTTTCCCTTCCTATGGGTATCAACAAGCCCCTCACTCGTAGTTGTATTAACGAAATCGAAGAGAGAAACCTAAGTAAAAATAATTTGATCCCGTTTGCATTCCCTGAGCATGCAAGGGCTGAAGGTGGTGGTTCTTCCATAATGAGTGGTGGATCAACCACAAACGATCTGACCCGGTCCCAAGTATCTAGTCTCTTATCCGAAATTTCTCGAAAAAATGTATCTAAAGACATGCAGATTATCGACTTGGCGCTTTTTCACAGGCTCAGTCAAAACCACGACCGGTGAAGATTGTATGCGAGAGGGAAGTAGTCGAGCATGCGCTGCTCCGAGACTTTATTCATGCCAAGAAAGATCTGAACGACCCGGTCAAAAGTGTCAAATTGAGAAACCTGTGGTTGACTCCGGACCAAACTAAGGCCCAACTAGAGGAAATTGCAGAGTTGAAAACCACTCTATCATCACGTCGCAAAGAGGGAGAAGAAGGTTTCAGATTCACTTTCCGGCATGGAATCCCGCGCATCACAAATGTAGGTCCGAGTACATCACAGCAACAGAATGCGAAGAGCAGCGACAGCGACCAACAGCAGCAAGCACATGCGTAAACGTAAGTGTTTCAAATAGTAGTGGTCGTACACACACACTAGAGCGTTACCAGCTGATAAGTATTTACTACCAAAATGTCAGAGGTGTGCGAACGAAGCTACATCAATTGCGTCAATCAATCAATTTAATTTCAGATGATATAATAATTTTTTGCGAAATATGGCTTAGACTAACGCAGTTCCGAATTAGGTTTAAACAATTTTGATGTTTTTCGTTTCGACCGCAGTCCAGCTACTAGTAACTACTCTCGCGGTGGGCCCGGCGCCTTTGACCAGCCTACCGGGCGCGTCCCCGGGTTGCGGATAGGGGGGCCCCTGTACCGAGGGTTTCTGCTGAATACGTTTACACAACTCAATAACCAGTCGCGGACAATGGTCCAGGGATGGTCCCGAAGGAAAAACTCCCAAGTCAAGGCGTGAACAACCGTGCCGAAGACTGCATGGCACCAGGGTGTGGTGTTCCAAACGGTGTCTCTAGGATACCAGGTCGCCTCCTAGAGTATTGAGACATTACCCCCGCATGCGGGGCTCTGCGGGGGTGGACCTTTATTTCCCTAGCTACTCGTGGGATCAAGATGGCGACAAATCAAAATGTAAACAGAAGTGTGTGTGTGAGAAGTTGGGAGAAGAATTGGAGGTGATCGAAGATCTTGACACCAGTCAAAAGACGCAGGCTGGACTTGATATTATGAACGCAGAAAAATGGAAGAAGCTGAGTGAAAAAGCCCTGTATGATTTGAAGGGTGTGCTGAAGGGGATGCAGAATTTCTGCGACACGAAACGCAATATGTTTATGCCGATCAGGGATGGCCTGGCTGAAGCACAGAATGCAGTGTTCGAGCTGGAACGCTCGATAAAGTACAACGATATGTTTCTCAAAGATGCCATCAAATACGGTGGAATCGACATTGGTAAAAATTTACCGATCTTAAGAAGACGGCTAAGGCTAAGCGAGAGACCAGCCAAAACGCCACTCAGACGGAGGAAGCTATGGAAACTCCCACTCCCCAAACTGGGAAGCGAAAGAGGTAGCCCACGCTGAGTTCCGTTGAGGCTGGCTCCGCCAAACCAAAGACGAAGAAGCCGAAGACGCGCGCCACAGCAGCTGCGTCCTCGACTCCGAAGAAGAGTGATGCAGGGGCGACATCAGCTACGCCCGCATCCGTGAGGAAGAAGGAGCCGCAGAGGAGAGCTCGACCCGAGGCGGTTCTAATAAATCCGGCTCATTGTTCTAGCTATGCCGAGGTCCGAAAGGACCTGAAAAGCAAGGTGAAACCGGACGGCAGGGCAAAACAGTCGTCTGCCATTAGAAAGGCGGTCGGTGCTGACAATTCCGTGCGGCACCTCGTTCCACGAACGACGTCAAAGTCTGTTTGACGAAAAGGGCCTTCAGGGGACACCTGAAGGCGTATGTAGAACTGAGCGAAGAGCTGGCGGCGCGCTTGATTCGGACAGGACATCTCAAAGTGGGCTGGATGTCCTGTAGAGTCCGGAAAAAGACTGAGAAGTTAAGATGCTTCCACTGCTTACGCTTTGGCCATATAGCAGTGGACTGCAAAGGTCCTGATCGGACCAAACTATGCTGGAGGTGCGGCAGACAGGGGCAGAAATCTGCGGTGTGCGAAAGTACACCGCAGTGCTACCTCTGTGCCACAAGTGACGAAAAGTCCCGGACAGACGATCAGCCCGGGACTATGAGGTGCAGGGCGTTCCGAGAGGCAGCTTCGGTGAAGAAGCCTTGAGGACGCGCCGCCTAATTTGATATACTCAACCAGGATGCCGAAGGCCGACGAGCCCGTTGTGTGGTGCCATCACACTACTGAGGACGATGCGTGCATCCTGGTTGGGCTTAAAGAAAAGAAATGCCAAGTTGGCTAGACATTGGAAGCCGAAGCACGGCTTAGTGGCCTTACCTCCATGTCCTTGAAGTAATGCGAAAGCGGTTTCCGAGGACATGGGTTGACATGAAGAGGAGGTGAGTTTAGTGGGTATGACCGTTTTTTAGGTCGAGTCCCACACTCAGTGCGTAAATGCATTCTTACCTCCTCTACAAAAAAAAACTCTCGCGGTGGGGGGGGGGGCGGTCTAATTGCCACCAAACACAGACTCAGGTTTGTTCGCCTTCCCACTAACGTAGACACAGTTGAGCATGTTTGGGTCAAAGCAGTAATCGGAAGAACTACTCATTTACTAGGAGTTTTTTTACATCCCACCCAACTCCACTTTCAATAATTATGTCCATTTGTGTAATGCCTTCGAGGACGCAATTGACGCTTTTCCTAATGCTGTCGTTCATGTTTTTGGTGATTTCAATATGCCTCATGCAGTCTGGAATGATTCGTCTCACCAGGAGTCATCTGTGCGCCGAAACGTGGATCCTTACAAGCGCATGTTGAGATCACGAACTTGATCTCGAATTCTATTGTCTATCTTAACTTTGAGCAAATTAATAATAACTTTAATACGCATGGGTCCCTGTTAGACTTGATATTTACAAATTCTGACACCGATAAAGTTAATGTTGCCAATGATCCTCTTCTTCCCGTGGATAACTATCATCCGCCTCTGACATGTACATTTAGTTCCTTTGTTACCAAAGTATCTAGTGATTATGGTTGCAACGTTGCACGTTTTAACTTCAAGAAGGCCAATGTGGCGGCAATAAATAATTATCTAGAAAGCACCGATTGGAATTTTATCTTCGCTAAAGTTATAGCTAATGATTCTGTTGACATTTTCTATGCGCACCTGTATGTAGCTTTTGAGTATTTTGTTCCTTTGAAAGTCTACGTAGCATCCACTTTTCCTTCCTGGTTTAGCAGCGATCTCAAAATTCTTACGGGAGCGAAAAAGGCAGCTCACTCAAATTACAAACGCACTAAAACTACCGTTGACTATAATCATTTCTCCTCACTACGGGTTCAATGTAAATCACTTTCCGATTACTGTTATGCGAAATATAATCAAGATACTGAGAACTCTATAATAGGCAATCCCAAGTCCTTTTGGAATTATATCAACGTGACACGCTCAGATAATAATTTACCTAAACACATGTTTTGCGGCAATGACACAGCTGACCCGAGTGAGGGAATTGCTGAGCTTTTTGCAGCCTGTTTTAAGTCAGTCTATGCGACCCCAATTATCCACGAACGGCAATTTGACTTTTCTGACTGCATCGACTTTTCAAATGTCCACATCAGCCGAGAAGATATTATGTTTAAAATAACTAAATTAGATGCAAACAAAGGTGCAGGTTCCGACAGAGTGCCCCCCCCCCTTCTGAAATCGTGTTGCTCTTCACTGATAGAGCCACTATATTTAATCTTTAATAAATCAATTGCAGAAGGGCAATTTCCGCAAGAATGGAAAAAGAGTATTGTATTCCTATTTTTAAAAGCGGTAATCGAAATGATGTTAAAAACTATAGACCCATAACAATACTCGATTCCATTCCTAAGATATTTGAAAGCATCCTTCCCGATAAACTCTATTTTGCCTCTTCAAAATATCTAGCTGAGGAGCAGCATGGTTTCAGAACAGGTAGATCTTCTCTCACTAACTTAGTCATCTATACTCACTTTCTGGCGAACAATATAGAAATGGGCGTTCAAGTTGATGCAGTTTACACCGACTTTTCTGAAGCTTTCGACAAGGTCGACCATGGAATCCTCGTGGCAAAGCTCAGGGCAATGGGCATTTCCGGTAACATTCTTTCTTGGTTATCTAGCTACCTGGACGATCGGTGGCAGTCTACGGGTTGGTAACAGCTACTCGGGGGGTTTCCAGGCTACATCTGGTGTACCTCAGGGCTCGCACCTGGGCCCCTGATGTTTCTTCTGCACGTGAACGACATATGTGCCATTTTTAGACTCTGTCTGTGCCTCCTCTTTGCTGATGATCTTAAATTGTATAAAGCTATCCGCTCTCATTCGGACTGCCTAGGCCTTCAAGACGATCTCTTTCGCCTTGAAGCTCGGTGCACCCGAAACGGGATGCCATTAAACATCAATAAATGCGCGATTATCACTTTTACAAGAAGAAAATTGCCTATTTAACATCACTATTTCATTGGCGTGGAGGAGTAACAGAGAGTACCACGGATACGTGATTTGGGGATTATACTTGACCGGCTATTGTCATTTGACGAGCAGATCTCGGAAGCGGCAAACAAAGCTGTCAAAACTCTGGTCTATTTTGCGCTGGTCAGGCCTATTCTTCAAAACGCTTCCGTTATCTGGTGCTCCCTCTACAGTGTTCATAAAATGAGACTCGAACGAGGGCAAAATCGCTTCCTGCGATTCGCAGCAAGACAATTGGGAATGTTCATGACCAGACGTGACCACAACTACGATGGCATTAGGACACTGCTAAATATCCCTAAACTGACCTCGAGATTTTTGTACGCGGACTTGTGCTTCTTCTATAATGTTTTGAATAACAAAATCGATAGCCCTAGTTTACTAGCTGAAATTAAATTTTATGTCAGTTCGAAATCATTCCGCTCTAGAATATTATTTAAGCTACCTTTGCACCGCACCAACTATTGTTTCAACTCAATACTTAATAGAATCTGCAACGAGGCTAACCAACATGGGAAAGATATCGATTTCTTCGATGTATCTGCGATACGTTTCAGACAAGCCCTACGCAATGCGCTCAAGGCAATTCAATAATGCGGCTCAGGACGAGCTAATCGAAAATGCATTATATGACTTTAATTAGTTTTACTTTTATTCTTAAGAAGTTTGTTTAAAGGGCGTTGCCCGTGAAATGATCAAATGATCAAATAAAATTAATATTTTAGTATGAAAATTCAACCGCTCGTCGGGCGTTACAGCTGACTGTCGAGTGATGTTACCAGTGCTATGTGTTGTGTCAGTGTTGTGTCGTAGATCCAACAGTGTGAGTGCTCTTGAGTCACGACGCTTATCGCATAAGTTTACATTATCGGATGAAAAGATTTATGTTACATTTTCGACGACTGCGACTTCTTTCGCTTCGTTCACATTTAAACTATTTTTGAAATCTTAAACAATTTAAAATATGATTTCATCCTGGCCTAATTATTTTTTAAGAAAAAATTATAATTTTAATTATTATTTTGGCTGATTTCTTAATGTTTCTTTTGAAAATTATATAGCCTAAGTTTATTTTCGAAAACAATTTTTTCTATTAGAAAAATAAACAATACAAATTATGAACATTCAGAAACTTATTTTATTTTACTTTTATTTACATTTTCAAAGACAATTACATCCTTCTAATTTCAACTAACAATACAAAATTATGAACTTTAGAATTATTTTTGGAATTTAAAGAAGTTTAGAAAATTTTAAAAATGTGTTCATCCTTGGCTCATAATATGTTTAAAGAAAACGGCGTCAACTAAGAATATCTTTCCGATAACTTTTTTCTATGATGCTTGGTGAATTCCCAAGAATTCTTCATTATTTAAACATTTTCGATTAAAAAATTAAGAGTTTGGCCATTTTTTAACGAATGGCTTGACATCTGGACTCTTCTCGAGTCGAGATCATTTACTATGTATTTCTATGAAAATTTGTAGAGTCTTTTTTCAAAGTTGCATGAAAATGTTTAGAGTTGTACAATTATTTATTCTGCATCGTGAGAGGGTAGCCATGCGAAGCCGTGTACAAATAGAAGTTATTGAAGCAAAAATGAATTTCATGGTATTTTATTTAACTTCATTTCCTAATAAAATAATTCCATGTAAATTAATTGGACGCGCGCGGAGCGCGCGTATGAGGTTCTAGTTTTGTTGAAAATCGTCTTTTTGGTTTGAAAATGGCAGAAAATTCAACTATTTGGTTGAAAATTAAATTATTTGTCGAAAGTTCATATTTCTGGGTTGAGAATTCAACTGTTTTGTAGAAACTCGTCTTTTTTATTAGTGTTATTGGTTTTAAAATGGTAGAAAATTCAACTATTGAGTTAAAAATGAACCTTTTTGATGAAAATTAATATTTTTAGTATGGAAATTCAACCATTTGGATGAAAATTCATGTATTTTGTTGAAATTTTAAGTATTTTGGTAGAAAGTCCAAATTTCGTCGAAAATAAACTTTTTTGTTGAAAATTCGTCTTTTTGGTTTGAAAATCGTAGAAAATTCAACTATTTGGTTAAAAATTAACTTTTTGTTGAAAATTAATTCAATGTGAAAATTCAACCATTTTTTTTTCAAATTCATGTATTTCGATAAAAATTCAACTATTTTGGTAAAAAGTCCAAATTTGGTTGAGAAGTAACTTTTTTGTTGATAATACGTTCTTTTACCTTGAAAATTAACTTTTTCCGGTAAAAAAATTTCATATTTTTTAGGTAAAAATACAAATGTTCGGTTAAAAAATATGAGTGAATAATCTTACTGTGACTAGTTATCTTTTTCCGCTAAGTAATCTTACTGTGACTAGTTATCTTTTTCCGCTAAGTAACGTAACTGTAACCAGTTACTCAAAAAAAGTAACTTACCCCACTCTGTTTCATTTTGTTCCAGGTGTGCACGGTGCGAGTACTTTACAAAAGAAATAATAGAGATATTCGAGTCTACAGAGAGGATGAGATATATAATTCATGTGTTGCTTTATGTTTTCTTTCATCGCGCTTGTTTTCCATTATATCTTTATCGAAATTTCAAGAAATGAAATGGAACCATGTTTGTAATTTTGACAACTTTTCATGGTTCTAGTCCACAGCGCGACGGCCCTGCTCAACTTTGTCGCATCCCTACCACCTGGACTAATTTTGTCGCACAGAATCGTTCCGACGGAAAATAGGTTTCCGGCGTAAAATTTTGTCGCGCGACAAAATCAGTCCAGGTGGTGGGGATGCGACAAAGTTGAGCAGAGCCGTCGCGCTGTGGACTAGAGCCATGAGAAGTTGTAAAAACTCGAAAAATGGTTCCATTTCAACACAATTTTTTATGGGTTTTGTTGAGTCCCTGATTTCATATCCGTTTTTGAAATTGTCAAAAGCAAAATGTTGGATCCTATAAAGTGATGAAAATGCTCAAAAAAATTTCCGATTACAATTAAATCTGATATATATTATAGGTTTCTAGGGTCGCTGATTTCCATCCAATATATTAATAAACAATAACTCAACTTGGTTCTTGGAATATTTTGTACAATTCTGAGCTATTGTTTATAATTATATGCGCCCTTTTTTTTAAATTCAAATAAAAGGATTTAAAATCAACGACTCTAGAAACCTATAATATTTACAAGATTTCATTGTAATCGAACATTTTTTCGACCTTTTTCATCACCGTATAGGGTCCGACATTTCGTTTTTGACAATTCCAGAAACGGATATAAAATCAGGGACCCAAAAGAACCCATAAAAAAAATTGTGTTAAAATGGAACCATTTTTTGAGTTTTTTACAACTTCTCTTGGCTCTAGTTCACAGCGCGATAGCCCAACTCAACTTTGTCGCATTCCTTCGACCTCAGATAATTTTGTCGCACGGAATCGTGGATTCTCACTTTTCCGCCGTAGGTGGAGTCCATGTCAAGCGGATCAAGAATTTTCCTCTTGGAAAGGGATTTGGCTATAACTCGGCGTATACAGTCCTGTATTAGCAAGGAAAAATACCCCCAAGTATTTTTGAAAAATTCAAAAAAAATGGCGGAGATATGGGACTTTGAAATTTTGGGTAACTTTTTTTTTATAGTTCCATATCTTTGGTTCCAATTAACCGATTTTACTTTTTGAGGTCCGAAATTGTTTGTAATGACATTTAAATTCAAACAAAAAATGTCCATAACGAAAAAAAACATTTTTGACATTTTTTTGAAAACTCAAAAAACTAAAAACGCGTTTTTGAAAATACGTGTTCTTGAATTTTTTTTATTTTTTTGTCAAAGAAAGCCAAAAATGTGTTTTACCAGACCTGTAAGTTTTATCTTGGGACCGCCAGGGGTTTACGAGAAAAAAAAATAGATCTTAGGGTCCGTCCTACATGTCGATGCGACAAGCATCACACCGTGCCGCGCCGCTTCCACTGCGATTCGCTTTTGTTTCGAGATTCGCGGCAAGTAAGCTTGTCTAAACTGTCTTGACCTGAAATCTGCATGGTAAAAACAAAAGACTTTTACTCTCACATTTCACGTGCATCTTTAGCATTAGCATCATATGAGCGACACTTCATTATTTCGTATTGCTGTTAAGAATACAGATGATTTTATTACTTGCTTTTTCATTTCACGAGAAAAAAATCATATGGCTACATGACAAAGCGACAAGCATAACGCCGCGCTGCGCCATGTCCACTGCGATTCGCTTTTGTTTCCGAATTCGCGGCAATGTGGCTAGTCTAAGCTGAGCTTTAGCATTAGCATCACATTAGTGACACCGCATTACTTCTTATGTCTGTTAAAATACGGTTCATTTAATTACTGCCCATTTTATTTCATTCGCATTTCAATACATCGTTGCGAAAATGTCTTTTAATAAAAGATGTTATAATCCTTTTGGCAAGCATGGTCACAGTAATATTACAAAAAATGTTAGGCCTGTTCCCGAAAGTATTCGCAAAAATTCTTCATGCATTTCACCAAACTACTTCATTTGTGATAGTTGTCGTAAGAAATTTTCACAAGGACAAACTCCTTCTTCTGATCTTTCTAGAAATCATGATTTTCACGTTTACGAGATTCAAGAAGATAAAGTTCTAGAGCAAATTGATATGGACGTGGATAATAATATTTCATCTGAAAGTGACACTGAACTTTCAAAACTAGACAAAGAGAAAGCTCTTTTCTCTTTAAATGCTTGTTTACGAATTCTCGGAGAAGAAGAGATCAATTTTATTGAGTTAAAAACTAAGAAACAAAAGCAAGACGCTTTCAGAAGAGTATGTGAAAC
>CAKNYM010048232.1:0-25205 GCA_932195095.1 Andricus curvator
GTCTAGTGATGGGCACTGCTCGGCCTGACTGTGGTAATACCTGACCTGACCGGTAATGTCCGGTCATGACGGTAAAAGTTGGTAAAACGTGGTCAGACTCAAATATCTCCAACAGGAAAGATTTTTTTATAGAAAAAAGTGGTTTAGTTGTTAGGACATACCCTATGCTAAACTTGTACAAAAAGTTTTTCGGTTCTAAATGTTCCAGTTATTCTCAAAATAATAAAAATGTCAAACAGCTGAGCATAGCAGACGATACTTTTGATAGTTTCACGCGAGTTTCGAGGGGAATTTGAAAATGACACTTTACAAATTGACAAATTAAATTGAAAATCTGTTGCATTTATTAAGTAATATTTTTAAAATAATATTTAGTAGTGTGCTAAGTTATTTTGAATAACATTTCAATGAATATGACACTTAAATATTAAGTTAAGTACTGTGTATCGTATAGGTTATATTCCCTAAATGAAAATACGATTTTTTTGTCTTTAAATAACATAAAATTGATATCTAATTATTATTAATTTAGATTTATGAGTAATTTTTGTAAATAATGTATTATTTGTTATTATTCGTATTGTCATTGTTCCCATTTTTAATTACAATAATTGCCTTATTGAATTTCGTCACATATAAATAATAATAAATAATCAATTATTTACACAAATTACTCATAAATCTAAATTCATAATAATTAGATATCAATGTTATTTTATTTAAAGACAAAAAAACAGTATTTTCATTTAGGGAATATAACCTATAAGATACACAGTACTTAACTTAATGTTTGAGTGACATATTCATTGAAATGATATTCAAAATAACTTAGCATACTAATAAATATTATTTTAAAAATATTACTTAGTAAATGCAAGAAATTTTCAATGTAATTTGT
Organism: Andricus curvator; assembly: GCA_932195095.1. Classification (NCBI taxonomy): domain Eukaryota; kingdom Metazoa; phylum Arthropoda; class Insecta; order Hymenoptera; family Cynipidae; genus Andricus; species Andricus curvator. The sequence goes on from CAKNYM010048232.1 coordinate 899, forward strand.
AAATTTGTAAAGTGTCATTTTCAAATTCTCCTCGAAACTCGCGCGAAACTGTCAAAAGTGTCGTCTGCTATGCTCAACTTTTTGGAATTTTTATTACTTTGAGAATAACTGGAACATTTAGAACCGAAAAACTTTTTGTGCAAGTTTAGTATAGGGTATGACCTAACAACTAAACCACTTTTCTCTATAAAAAAACCTTTTCTCGTGGAAATATTTGGGTCTGACCGCGTTTTACCAACACTTACCGTCATGACCGGTCAGGATTGGTCATGACTGTGAAATACCGAGCAGCGTCCATCACTACTCGTCGCACGTTAACCACGCAAATAAAAAAGACGGATTTTGAATTTCGCGGGGAACCAAGATGGCAGCTTGCATATTCCCATCTAATATAGTACCTTACTATACCTAGCTTGGATCATGCTGGAAACTACCTGATATGAGAACCAGGCTCGGTCAACTCTGTACAGTGAAATGGCGAATTCTTAGGACATGGGCGCGGGGACAGAGAGGCATTGAGGGGTGCGATATTATTTCTCTGGCCCATCGCAGATGGCGCTAACTTTCAACGCCAACGGGTGGGGCGATGTAAAAAGCGCGTGCGCGGCAAATTGTTTGTTGTGGCCAGCCCCCTGGCACTTTCATGGAGGCCTGTATTATAAAAGTTGACTGAAAGGTGGATCACGGCCACCAGGCGAAATCGTGGCGCTGATTACCTATAGGGCCGACTTTCTTTAAAATACATGGCAAAAATGCAAATATTTATGTTTTTTTAAAATCTGAACCGCTTTTTCGTGTTTTTTTAATGGAAAAAAGAAGTTAAATGTTTTTGGCATATACTAGTATAAAATATATAACGAAAAAAGTGAAATATATTAAGTTTCTAAGTGATTAAATGTGTGAAAGCAATACGAACATTTTTTCCAAGATAATACATTTAAACAAATTAATAACAATAAAATTGTTATTAATTAAATAATTAATTAATTTAGGAACTTTAGTGTCACGATTTTAAATTAAAATTAAAAGGTTTTTTGCGTCGTAAAAATTCATGTACCTAATTTAATATTAAAACATTTTATTTTAAAACAGTATAAAGTAACTTACCAAATTATTTTTCAATTATAAAAATGGAAATAATCAAGAGGTATGTATATGAGATTAATAAAAAGGCAATTTTTAAATTAAAAAAGTATAATTCTTATGAATCGTATAATTATGTAATATAAAATTTCAATAAATAAAATGAATGCAACAAGCATTTCAAAAAATTATAACTTTCTGTAAAACACAACAGTAATAATATGTAATTTTATGTACAAAAAAACGTTTATATTTTCTTTAGATTAGTTAAATTATTCAAATTAGTTAAATTTTCAACAATTAAATTAGTTAAATTTTCAAAATGTTTTTCAGGCTTTTCGTCTCGTCCCAAATGGAGTGTTGGTACGGCTCCTTCTCGAAGTCGCGGCCTTTTATACGGAGTCTACAAAAAATAGTTTATTTAAAATTTATTTATTCAATATTAAAATTTTTTTAATAATAAAAAAAATATTTTTACCACAAATAAGTATAGCGCGTTCTCAAATTTAAATAATTGCCAATATAAAATAGTATGCCAAGAGAATATGTTGAATTATTATTGATACTCATATACAAATTATTTGCATTATTTTTTGAAATTTTACAAATTGTAAATAGAAAATATATTTTTTGGAGCTAAAGATATTATTATTTATTTCTTTAAATTATTATTTTTTAAACTATTAATTTTATTCCACGAATTCATGTTTAAACTCTGGCGGAATTTGTATTTCAAAGTACATAATAAAAAAAGCAATATATACACAAAGGAAAATAAATACGATAATTAAATTCATTCCTATAAAACAGTTCCGTCAGGACCAGTAATTGTTCTTTCGCGGATGATGTCACTTTTTGCAAAATGTCTCTCACAAACCGCTTGACCTTCTTTGACTTTAATGTCATCTCTCAAAATTGCTTTTTGCCATTTTTTGATTGACACTTTGTCTTTTGGTACATAAAAAAACCGTTGAGTTTGCTCCTCCGAACTCCGCGTTTCTTTTTGTAACCAGAATCACAGTTCACTGCTAAACACTTCACCATGTTTAATGTTTTTTCAATTAATTATATATCACTGATCATTTTCAGCAAAAAAAAACGAAAAAAGGACTAATAAACTATCAGAAAATATAAAAAAACTTCGAATGTTGACAATTTTGCCATGTATTTTCAAGAAAGTCGGCCCTATAGGTAATCAGCGCTACGCTCGGGCAATTTAAGTACTAACGCGCAGGGCAGTCAAATGTGTGCCCATTTTCAGCTTTGAGTGCCAGGGAGCTGGTTGTGGCTGTGATTTTGTTGGTTATGTAGTTCTGTACTGCAGTCCTTCAAATAAAGGCAAAATTAAGTGAATGAGAAACGTAAAATGGGAAATAGAATGATAATTATCTTTAATTTCCTATTTTTCGTTTCTTATTCGCTTCATTTTGTCTTTATTATTCCTTTTTTGTTGAATTATTCTAGTATTCAATCCATGTAAGGAAGGGGCATATACATATATAAAGCCCAACACATGCACGCGTCTGTAGTTCTCTGGCTCATCGCAGATGGCGCGGAATATCGCCATTTATTTCCCACAGAGTTGACCGAGCCTGATGAGAACGAGCCTTGCCGTCACAAAAAGTATCACGTAACACATATTCTCCTCATACATCTTTTTCCATCAGATTTTGAAAACCTCGGGACAGAATAAGTTGAGAAATTGAAGAAAAACGTAAAAATGGCTTCGCTAATCGTGCGACAGTCTGTTCGACGATATTCATCGTCCCCACTCCCCACTAAAGAGCAGTATCAACATGCTGGTGAGTCAATTTTATGATTTAAACAAATATTTCTCAAAATCTCTATAGGTTATTTGTCACTTCACATAATGAAATTTAGCAAAAAAAATCTCTCATCAAGCTAGAAAGATTTGATATCGATAAATTTTCTAAATCTATTTCCTTTTTATGAAATATGAATTAGTGAGGCAGATAATTAGATATTATCGATTCAATACGGGTATATAGTGGAGCATGGAAAGGCGTTATGTAACTTGCGATTTATAAAATGATTTTCAGAGAAAGCCGCAAAATTGTGGGAGAAATTGTCATTGTTCGTCGCCCTCCCTGTAAGCATTTTAACTGCTGTGAACACTTATGTGAACCATCATGAGCACGAAAGGCCCGAATTCATTCCTTACGACCATCTTAGGATTCGCAACAAGGTATATTTCATTTATGCATAATTTAGGTTTTTTCCTTTTTTTTAAATAAGTTCATTAATTTAACTTATTCTCTAAAGCTAGCATAAAATAATGATGGCACATTGTGCAACAATGGGACACATTCTCTTCCAACTTAAAATTTATTTTATTATTAAATATTTTGTATTTATTATTGTATAAAATTCTCAACTGTATAAAACTATAAAATTAATATTCAGTTAATGTTAATATTTGATTTTTCATTTATATTTATTTATTATGTATATTTAATCAGGGTATCTAGTGTTCTGAAAATCCTGGAAAAGTCCTTGAATTTTACTCATGGTCCTGGAATTTTTATTTCCTTAAACAGGGTGTCTACCCTACCTGGAAAACCTGGAATTGTCAGGGAATTTTTATATACCTGGAAAAACCTGGAAATGTCAGGGAATTTTTTTTAAAGTCAGGGAATTTTTTCGTGAGCGTGCTTAATTTTTGTTTAAATTCCAATATAAAATTGAATAACAATGATTCTTCATTTGCAAAAGTGACTTTATATTACTGAATTTAACTATTTTGTTGAAAATTCGTTTTTTTTTTTTTTGGTTTGAAATTAATTTATTTAACTGAAAATTGAACTATTCCATTTTTTATTGAAAATTGATCGTTTTTAGTTGAAAATTCAAGTATCTGGCTAAAAATTAATTCATTTTGTTGAAAAATCGTTCTTTTTGGCGAAAAATTAATCTTTTTAGTTGAAAATTCAACTCATGTTGAAAATTTTTCTTTTTTTGGTTGAATTCGACTGTTTTGGATTTTCGTTCAGAATTCATCTTTTTTGGAAGGAAAATTTAATTACTTGATTTAAAGTTAAAGTTTTTCGTTAAAGATTAATTTTCTTTGGTTGAAGACTCATCATTTTAATTGAAAATTCATCTCATTAGTTGTAAAATGAGCTAATTTTTGAAAATTTGTTTCTTTTTCGGTTGAAAATTAATTTTAGTTAAAATTAATCTTTTCGGTTGAAAATGTAACTATGTTTTTGCAAAATAGTTTTTTGTTGTTGTTAAAATTCTCTTTTTAACTGAAAATTTAACTATTCTAATTGAATATTCCAACATTCTATTTGAAAATTCATCTCTTTGATTAAACATCAATTTTTTGAACTGAAAAGTTAACTATTCATTTTTTTATTAACAATTTATCTTTTTTAGTTGAAAATTCAACTATTTCGCTGAAAATTCATGTACTTTTTTGAAAAATCATATTTTTTGGTAGAAAATTCAAGTATTCCAGTTAAATATTCATAATTTCTTTTGAAAATTCATCCTTTTCATTGAAAATAAAACTACTTGGTTAAAAGTAAACTGTTTTGTTATAAATTCATCTTTTTGGTTCAAATTCATCTATTTTAGTTGAATAGTCATCATTCTAGTTGAAAATTCATCACTTAGCTGAATTTTTTTTTTATGTGGAAAATTAATTTTTTTTAAATCATCTTTTTCAGTTGAAAATTCAATATTTGGTTGAGAATTTATGTATTTTCTTGAAAACTCGTCTTTTTGGTAGAAAATCAATCTTCTTGTTTAAAAATTAATCGTTTTGGTAGAAAATTCAAGTATTCCAGTTAAATATTCACAATTTTATTTGAAAATTCATCCTTTTGGTTTAAATTCATCTATTCCAGTTGAAGATTCATAATTTTAGTTGAAAATTCATAACTTTGGTTGACATTTTTTGTGTGTGGAAAATTGATTTTTTTTTTAATAAAAATTAAATTATTCCATTTTTGTTTGAAAACTGATCTTTTTTAGTTTAAAATTCAACTATTTGCTTGAGAATTCATGTATTTTGTTGAGAAATCGTATTTTTTGGTAGAAATTAATTAGTTGAAAATGCATCAGTTTGGTTGAAAATTAATGTTTATTTCTAATGCAAATTTAAGTATTCCATTTTTGATTGAAAATTGATCTTTTGTGTTTTAAAATTCATGTATTTTATTGAAAGTCGTCTTTTAGTAGAAAATAAATCTTCTTGTTTCAAAATTAACTTTTCTGGTTGAAAAATAAATTTTTCCAGTTAAAGATTCATCATTCTAGTTGAAAATTCATCACTTTGGCGGAAAATTTGTTGTTTTTTTTGTGTGGAAAAGATTTTTTTGAACGAAAATTAAACTATTCCATTTTTGGTTGAAAACTGATCTTTTTTAGTTCAAAATGCAACTATTTCGTTGAAAAATGATCTTTCTAAGTTGAAAATTCAATATTTGGTTGAGAATTCATGCATTTTCTTGAAAAATCGTGTTTTTTTGGTATGAAAGTAATATTTTTGATTGAAAATTCACCTATTTTGTTAAAAACCCATATATCGTGTTAAAACGCAATATTTTTACTTTAAAAATTAGGAATTTCAAGCGGTTTAAATTGAATTTAATATAGTACCCACATTAATTTTACCTAAATATGTACTGAATTTTAAGTATAAGAAGATATAACAAAAATTTATTTGAATTATTATTCAAAGTAATGAACTTTAGGGAAAAATTCGGGAAATGATTAAGTATGTTTTTAGTATTATTTAATTATTTAATTTATCGCTGGAACTTTTGTATTTAAGAATATATTGTAATATAATTTAAAATTTTAAAAATGCGAAATATTTGAATGGCTTCCGTACTATGAAAAAAACCTGGAAAAATCTTGAGATACCTGGAAAAAACCTGGGATTGTCAGGGATTTTTTTTTCCAGGATTTGGGTAGACACCCTGTTAAAGCAGGCAGGGTGTCTACCCTACCTGGAAAACCTGGAATTGTCAGGGAATTTTTATATACCTGGAAAAACCTGGAAATGTCAGGGATTTTTTTTTAAAGTCAGGGAATTTTTTTCGAGGGGATGCTTAATTTTTTTTAAATTGCAATATTAAATTGAATAACAATGATTCTTTATTTGTAAAAGTAGCTTTATATTACTGTATCGAACTATTTTATTGAAAAATCGTTTTTTTTTTTTTTTAAATCAATTTTTTAAACTGAAAATTTAACTATTCTGTTTTTGGTTGAAAATTGGTCGGTTTTAGTTGAAAATTCGTTTCTTTTCTGGTTGAAATATCAACTACTACATTTTTTGTTCCGAATTCATCTTTTCTGAATGAAGATTTAATTACTTAGTTGAGAGTTACTCTTTTGTTAAAAATTAATTTGTTGTTGTTAAAGATTCATTTTAAATGAAAGTTCATCTCCTTGGTTGAAAAACGAGCTATTTTGTTAAAAATTCGTTTCTTTCTTTGGCTGAAAATTATTTTTGTTACTGAAAATTTAACTACTCTTGTTGCAACTTTAACTATTTTGTTGAAAATTTGTTTGTTTTTTTTTGTTGAAAATTATTTTTTTACTGTATATGTAACTATTCAATATTTGGTTGGAAAATTATCTTTTTTAGTTGAAAATGTTGACTTTTCTGGTAGAAATTAATCTTCTGGATTGACAATTAATCTTTTTGTTTGAAATTTAATGATTCTAGTTAAAGACTCATAATTTTAGTTGAAAATTAATTGTTTTTTAGTTTCAAATTCAACTATTCCAGTTGAAAATTTATCACTTGGTTTGAAAATGTAACATTTTTTTTTTAATTAGTTTTTTGGTTGCTGCAAATTAGTTTTTTTTTTGTTCCGTGAAATGGAACTATTCCAGTTGAAAATTACATCCTTTCAGTTGAAAATTCATTTCTTTGGTTAAACGTTAATTTTTAACTGAAAATTTAAATATTCAATTCTTGGTTGAAAATTTATCTTTTTAATTGAAAATTCATGTATTTTTTTGAAAATTCGTCTTCTTTAGTAAAAATTAATCTTCTTGGTTGAAAAATCATCTTTTTGGTCGAAAAATTAACTATTTCAGTTAAAGATTGATCATTTCAGTTGAAAATTCATTTATTTTGTTGCAAAATCGTCTTTGTGGTAGAAAATTCATCTTCATGGTTGAAAATTCAAGTATTCCAGCTAAATATTCATAATTTTGGTTGAAAATTCAATTTTTTTGCTTGAAAATATAACTACTTGGTTGAAAGTTAAATTAAATTTGTTTTTCAAATAAATCTGTTTTTTTTTTTGTGGAAAATTAATTTGTTTGACTGAAAATTTAACTGTTCCATTTTCGGTTGAAAACCTATCTTTTTTAGTTAAAAATTCAGCTATTTGTTTGAAAATTGATCTTTTTTAGTTGAGAATTAAACTGTCTAATTGAGAATTAATGCACTTATTTTTTTAAATTGTCTTTTTGGTAGAAAATTAATCTTTTTCGTTGAAAATTCAACTATTTGGTTAAAAAATCATTTATCTTTTTGAAAATCCAAATTTTTACTTGAAAAGTTAGGAATTTTAATCGGTTTAAATTGAAAATTGAATTTCATATAGTGCCCACATTAATTTTACCAAAATATGCACTGAATTCTAAGTATAAGTAGATAAAATAAAAATTTGTTTTAATTATTATTCAAGTTCGTGGACTTTAAGAGAAAAATTCAAAAAATGATTAATTATGTTTTTAGTATTATTTAATTAATTTATCGTGCTAAAATATTTAAGAATATCTTGTAATATTAATTGAATTCCTAGAAACTGAAAAAAAAACATTATTTATAATAAACTTGCGAAACTGTATGCATATTCCGTGTCGATTGTTTTAAAATATGCGAAATATTTAAATGGCTCCATGCTATGAAAAATTATACCTGGAAATAACTTGAGATACCTGGAAAAAACCTGGAATTGTCAGGGAATTTTTATATACCTGGAAATGTCAGGGATTTTTTTTTTTAAGTCAGGGAATTTTGTTGAGAACGTGCTTATTTTTTTTAAATTTCAATATAAAATTGAATAACAATAATCAGGGTGTCTAGCGACCTTGAAAACCTGGAATTCTCCTTGAATTTTTCATGAGAACCTTGAATTAAAATTTGTTTAAACAGGTTTTTTTATTGAAATGCGAAAAGTAATTTAAATCTTTTAGTCTATTATGAAAGAAACATCTCGTTTAGAAGGAACCTTGCTACTGAAAAGTTTTTTATTTATCAAGATATAATTTATCTTTTACTCATTACATCAGGGTTGCGACTTGACCAGGAAACCGGGGAATGACCGGGAATTTACTTCTGATCGTAGCAAAATTCAAGTTTTGATTATTTTAATAATTTTTGTCAGTTTAGAAAAGTTGAAGATTCATCATTTTTATTTAAAATTCTTCTCTGGTTAAATATGTAACTACTTTGTTAAAAATCAATTTATCTTTTTTTTGGTGAAAATTAAACTATTTGTTTGAAAATTTATGTACTTTATGGAAAATTCGTCTTTTTCGTAGAAAGTTTATCTTTATGGTTGAAAATTCATCTTTTTGACATAAAATTCAACTACTCCAGTTGAAGATTCATCATTTTAGTTAAAACTTCGTCAGTTTGTTTGAAAATTAATTTCTTTAACATATAACAGATATTTCAAGGGTTTCACCACTCTGTTTTTTAGTGTACACCAGATTACAAAACATTACTGAAGATTTCAAAATATTTCAAAGATTTTTAAATATTTAAAAGTATTTTGAACATTTTACAAAGATTTAAAGGATTTGAAAAAGTTTACAGTACACCAGATTTCTAAGATTTTAAAATATTTCGAAGATTTGAAAAGATTTCGAAAGGCTTAAAAACATTTTAGAAGATTTGAAAAGATTTAATTGATGTCAAATAATTCACTGATTTCAACGAATACGAAAGATTTCACAAACAAAGATTAAAGAAAGCTTTCACAAAGATTTCACAAAAATTTCAAGGATTTTAAAGTTTTCATAGATTTCAAATATTTTACAAAAATTTGAAAAGATTTCACAGAAATTTCAAGATTTTAAGTACTTCAAGAGATTTCAACGAATTCACAAAGATTTCAAGGGTTTCAAAGACGACTTATGGTCCCAAAAAATTAAGAATTTGTCTATTTATGGTTCTGCCTTCTTTATAAATGATTGACCAATAAAAAATGAAATGGCTCATTTTTTTACAGATATAAAAAACGGTTATTTCATTATTTAATGTTAAAAAAGGAGACCCGGAAAAACTTGACTTCTTGACCTGGAAAATACCTTGAATTTCGTTCCTAAGAATCGCTGGACACCCTGAGTGTCCAGCGACCTTGAAAACCTGGAATAAAAATAATGAAAGTAAAATAAAATATTTTATAATGAGTAAAATTCCAGGGTGTCCAGCGACCTTGAAAAACCTTGAAAACCTGGAATTCTCCTTGATTTTTTTTTAAACCTTGAAAACCTGGAAACCTCCTTGAATTTTTCACGAGAACCTTGAATTAATTTTTTTTTAAATAGTTATTTTATTGAAATGTGAAGAGTAATTAAAATCTTTTAATCTATTATGAAAGAAAAATCTCGTTTAGAAGAGATATTGCTACTGAAAAGTTTTTTATTTAGCAAGATATAATTTATTTTTTGTTCATTACAGAATAAATAGATTGCAAGGCAATTCAATTTACAAATTATAAAAATTATTAGTTGAAAATTTCGATGTTAATTCAGTTTCAGAATTAGAGTGAGCCATGGCCATATGATTTGAAATAATTCAACGAATACGAAAGGTTTCACAAACAAAAATTTAAGAAAGATTTCGAAACATTTCAAAGATTTGAAACGAGTTCAAATTTTTGTAGAAGATTTCAAATATTTTAATTATTTCAAATTAATACAAAAGATTTCACAAATATTTCAAAAATTTAATAAAGATTTTAAACAAAACAAGAATTTCAAAGATTTCAAACGTTTTCAATTTTTGTTTGAAGATTTTAAATATTTCAATGATTTCCAACGAATAAGAAAGATTTCAGAAAATTTTACAAAGAATTCATGAGGATTTCAACAGATTTCGAGTATTTCAAAGATTTCGAAAGGGTACAGTAGATTGGAAAATATTTCAAAGCTTTTAAAGGATTTCAACATTTTTCAGATGATTTAAAAATATTTCATAAGGATTTTAAATATTTCAATGATTTCAAACGAATACAAAAGATTTCACAAATATTTCAAAGATTTTATACAAAATTTATAAAAGATTAAGAAAGAATTTCAAAGATTTCAAAAAGGGTACGGTACACCAAATTTTAAAGATGTAAAAAAATTTGAAAGGTTTTAAACGATTTCAAATTTTTTTAGAAGATTTAAAAAGATTTCACAAATATTTCAAATAATTAATAAGGATTTCAAAAGATTTCAAAACTTTTCGAAGATTTTAAACGATTTCAACATTTTTTAGAAGATTACAAAAGATTTCACAAAGATTTTAAATATTTCAAATGATTTTAAATGAATATAAAGATTTCACATATGTTTCAAAGATTTTATACAAAATTTATAAAAGATTTAAAAAAAAAAACAAGAATTTCGAAGATTTCAAAAAGGGTACAGGACACCAGATTTCAATTTTTTTAGAAGATTTCCAAAGAATTCACAAATATTTCAAAGAATTAATAAGGATTTAAAAACATTTCAAGATATTAAACGATTTCGAAATTTTTCTGAAGATTTCACAAAGATTTTAAATATTTCAATGATTTTAAATGGATACAAAACATTGAAAAGATTGTAAACTATTTCCAAATTTTTTAGAAGATTTCAAAATATTTCACAAAGATTTTAAAATATTTCAATGATTTCAAGCGAATAAAAAAGATTTGAGAAAGATTTCACAAATATTCTAAAGAATTCATGAGGATTTCAAAAGATTTAATGAATTTCAACAAAAGACACCAAATTTCATAAAATTTCAAACATTTCACAACGATTTTTTAACATTCCAAAAGATTTTAAATACTTCAACAGATTTCAACGAATTCACAAAGATTTCAAAAGCTTTCTTTGGAAACTGTTGGCCAATAAAAAATGAAATGTCTCATTTTTTGCATGTATAAAAAACGGTTATTTCATTATTTGATGTAAAATGTAGACCTGGAAAAACTTGATTTCTTGACCTGGAAAACCAGGAAAAAACCTTGAATTTTCTTTCTAAGAATCGCTGGACACCCTGAATTCCATTGAATATAATAATTTAGAAATCTATATATTAATTTTTAATTAAATAATTAATTTATTATTAATTTTAATAGTTTTATTAAGATTACCTTTTTTAACTCTCCTTGAATTTTTTCTAAACCTTGGAAACCTAGAAATCTCCTTGAATTTGTATGAGAACCTGTTATTTTTTTCATCCGCGGTTACTAAAAAGTTACTTATTTTGTCAAAAGGTTACTTTTGGTTACATTTTTTGCCCGAAATAACGAAATGAATTAATTCATTAATCGTATTATTTAAATCAAAATTGAAATTTAGCTAAAGTTGCTAGTTTTTAATTTAAAATTTAAATCTTTATTGTTGAAATGTCAAACTATTTCGAATTATTTTCAAAATATTTTTAAAACTATTGAAATCATTGAACTGAAATCTCTTGCAATCTTTGAAAAATTTCCAAAATATTTTGAAATCTTTTGAAACATTTATAAAATATTTTAAAATCTTTGAAATATTATTTTCAAATCAATTGTAATCTTAAAAAACTTTGGAACGTTTATGAAGTCTTTTCAAAATTTCTAAAATAAAATATTTTATAATGAGTAAAATTGCATTGAATATAATAATTTAGAAATCTATATATTAATTTTTATTTCAATAATTAATTTATTATTAATTTTATTAAGATTACCTTTTTTAACTCTCCTTGAATTTTTTCTAAACCTTGGAAACCTAGAAATCTCCTTGAATTTGTATGAGAACCTGTTACTGTTTTCATCCGCGGTTACTAAAAAGTTACTTATTTTGTGAAAAGGTTACTTTTGGTTACATTTTTTGCCCGAAATAACGAAATGAATTAATTCATTAATCGTATTATTTAAATCAAAATTGAAATTTAGCTAAAATTGCTAGTTTTTAATTTAAAATTTAAATCTTTATTGTTGAAATGTCAAACTATTTCGAATTATTTTCAAAATATTTTTAAAACTATTGAAATCTTTTCAAATTTTCTAAAATATTTTCAAATATTTTGAAATCTTTGAAACATTTGCAAAATCTTTCAAATATTCAGAACTATTTCGAAATATTTTGAAATCTTTTGAAAAATTTATAAAATATTTTAAAATATTTGAAATATTATTTTCAAATCTATTGGAATCCTAAAAAACTTTGGAATGTTTGTCAAGTCTTTTCAAATTTTCTAAAATATTTTGAAATATTTTGAAATCTAAAAAACTATTTCGAAATATATTGAAATATTTGTAAAATATTTTAAAATATATCGGAATATTTTTTAAACTATTCAGATCTTTGAAATCATTGAAATTTTTCTGAAATCTTTTTAAATCTTCTAAATTATTTTGAAATATTTGAAACATTTGCAAAATCTTTCAAATATTCAAAACTATTTCGAAATCTTTGAAATATTTTGAAACATTTATAAAATATTTTAAATTCTTTGAAATATTATTTTCAAATCTATTGGAATCCTAAAAAACTTTGGAAAGTTTGTGAAGTCTTCTCAAATTTTCCAAAAGGTTTTCAAATATTTTGAAATCTTCCAAGCTATTTCGAAATATTTATAAAATATTTTGCAATCTATCGGAATATTTGAAATCTTTGGAATATTTTTAAAACTATTGAGATCATTGAAATCATTGAAATTTTTCTGAATTATTTTGAAATCTTCGAAAATATTTTCAAATATATTGAAATCGTTGAAACCTTTGTAAAATCTTTAATGAATTAACTCATTAATCGTATTATTTAAAAACTTGTGGAGAATTTAAAAATTCAAATTTTTTCAGTAAATTTGGCACTTTACAGCCGAGAAAATTAGGGAACAACAATAAAATAATAATTAGTTCCTATGTAAAATGTATAAAAAAGGCTATCAATTGAATTATTATAAATCCTGATAAAAATTGCAATTTATCTAAAATTGCTAGTTTTTAATTAAAAATTTTAATCTTTTTTGTTCAAATATCGAACTATGTATTATATTTTTCGATGAGAATTCATCTTCTTTGGTTGAAATTTGGTTAAAAGTTGAACAATTTTTATTAAAACTTTATTTTTTTGTTAAAACTTCATTATTTTAGTTTAGAAATGTACTTATTTTGTTAAAAATTCGTCTTTTTCGTTTGAAGATTCCCATGTTTTCGGAGAAAATTCAACTATTTGGTTGACAGGTAAATTTTTTGTCGAAAATCCATATTTACTGGTTGAAAATTCAACTGTTTTGTAAAAATTGGTCTTTTTGGCTTAAAAGCTGAACAATTTGGTTAAAAAATAGCCTATTTTGTTGCAAAATCATCTTTTTTGAGTGAATTCTACTGTTTTTTATATTAAATTTTTTTAAGCTTGAGCAGTTCCGAACCCTTCTTTTAAAACAGTAATTTTTTGGAAATGCGAAGATATAATTTATTTTTTTGTTTTATTTTTTTAATTTTTTCTCCGCTTATATAGAATATTGAAGTGTACATTTTGTTGTGGTATTCAACTTACAAATTGTAAAAATTATTAGTTGAAAATTTCGATGTTACTTCAGTTTTAGAATTAGAATGAAAAAAGAAGTTATTTCAATTTATTGAAATACATTTAAAATTCCTTGAAATATTTTAAAAAACGTAAAATGATTTGAAACCCTTTGAAATTCCTTCAGTTTATTGAAATCTATTGAAAATTCCCTACAATCTTTAAAAATACCCTAAAGCATTGCAAATCCCTGGACTTTATTGATGAAATAGATTGAAAATTTCGTGGAATCTTTTTTAATACCCTAAAATATTTAAAATATCCTAAAATATTTCAAATCCTTTGAAACATTTTAGAATTTCTTGAAGTTTTATACAGCTTAAAAAAATTCCTTTGAATTTTTCCAAATTCTCCTTAAATTTATTGAAATCGATTCAAGTTATTAAAATCTATTTAAAATTCTTTGGTATATTTAAAAATATCCGAAAATAATGCGATTCCTTTCAATTTATTGAAATCTGCTGAAAATTCCTTGGAATCTTAAAAAATACCCTAAATTATTGAAATTCTTTTCAGTTTATTGAAATCGATTAAAAATTCATTAGAATCTTTAAAAATACCCTAAAGCATTGAAAATTTATTCACTTTATTGAAATCTATTAAAAATTCCTTCGAATCTTTTTAAATGCCCTAAAATATTTAAAATATCCTAAAATATTTCAAATCCTTTGAAACATTTTGTAATTTCTTGAAGTTTTATACAGCTTAAAAAATTACTTTGAATTTTTCCAAATCCTCCTTAAATTTATTGAAATCGCTTCAAGTTATTCAAATCTATTTAAAATTCTTTGGCATCTTTAAAAGTTTTAAAATACCCTAAAATAATGCAAATCCTTTCAATTTATTGAAATCTGCTGAAAATTCATTGGAATCTTAACAAATACCCTAAATTATTGAAGTTCTTTTCAGTTTATTGAAATCGATTAAAAATTCATTGGAATCTTTAAATTTAACTTTAACTACAATTTATGTCGAAATTTTTTTTTGATACATTCAATCTTTTTGGTAGAAAACTCATTTGATGGTTGTAAATTTAAGTATTTCGTTGAAAATTTATTTTATTTGTTTAAAAAATTATTTCTCTAACCTTCTTGGTTGAAAATTAAACTATTAGGTTGAAAATTCCATTAAAAATTAATATATTTGGTTCAAAATTCATGTACTTTGTTAAAAATTATTCTTTTTTAGTATACAATCATCTTTTTGGTTGAAATTTCATTTCCTATTTGTTTGATAATTTATTTTATTTGTTTCAAATCTTTGTTCTCTAACTTAAAATTAAACTATTCTATTTTTTGTTGAAAATATATATTTTTTAGTTGAGAATTCATCTATTTTGTTGAAAATGAGGCTTTTTTGGTTAAAAAATTCGACTATTAGAAAATTCCATTAAAAATCAAAATATTTGGTTGAAATTTCATTTCTTCGGTTGAAAATTAGTTTTTTATTAAAGATTAATTTTTTCAACTAAAAATTTAACTAAATTTTTCGTCGAAATTTTTTTTTTTACACATTTAATCTTTTTGATAGAAAATTCATTTGTTTCGTTGTAAATACAAACTATTTCGTTATTAATTTATTTTATTTGCTTAAAAACTTATTTCTCTAACTGAAAATTCTACTATTTGTTGAAAATTTGTCTTTTTAGTGAAAATACATCTATTTTATTGGAAATTTGTCTTTTTTTGGTAGAAAAATAACCTTTTTGGTTGAAAATTCAACTATTAAGTTGAAAATTCCATTAAAAATTAAAATATTTTGTTCAAAATTCATGTATTTTGTTAAAAATTATTCTTTTTTGATAGAGAAGTAATCTTTTAAAAATGTAACTATTCCATTTTTCGTCGATTTTTTTTTATAGACATTTAATCTTTTTGCTTGAAAATTCATCTGTTTGGTTGATAATTTATTTTATTTGGTTAAAAACTTGTTTCTCTAACTTAAATTTGAACTATTTTATTTTTGGATGAAAATTTATATTTTTTAGTTGAAAATTAATCTATTTTGTTGAAAATGTGTCTTTTTTGTTAGAAAAATCATCTTCAGGGTTTAAAATTCAATTATTTTGTTGAAAATTTATTTTTTTCAGTGAAGATTCATCATTTCTTTGGTTACAATATTAGCCATTTTTGTTGAAGATTTGTTTGTTTTTTGTTGAAAATGAATTTTTTTTCTAAAAATTAATATTCAGCAGCTATTCCATTTTTGCTAGAAAATTGATCTTTTTCAGTTGAAAATTCACTATTTTGTTGAAAACTAGTTTTTTTTGGTCAAAAATGCAATTATTTTGTTAGAAAATGCATATTTTTGTGTTGTAAATTCGATTTTTTTCTCGCTTTTTTTCAAAAAATCGTCTTTATGACTTACAAACTCAACATTTCGGATGAGATTTTTTTTCTTTATTGATTGAAAAATCTTTCTTGGTTGAAAATTCAACTCTTATGTTGAAAATTCGCATTTTTTGGTTTAATTCGACAGTTTTTTATTGAAAATTAAATTTATTTATTTTTTTTTTGAAATATCAACTATTACACTTTTTTTTTTGAAAGGACCCCGCACCAAATGTACAGAAAAAAGCCTTATGATAAAAAATTCTAAAAAAAAAATTTTCTTGTATTTTCGAACCTGCAAACTAAAAATTCGAAAGAAAAATGTCAGAAAGATGGACAGTTTTTAGACAAACACTTGTCCAAAGTTTGGATTTTTACATGTATTTTAATGGAAAAATGCTTATTTTAGCAAAATGTTTTTTTTCCTCGAAAACGCTATGATAGATTTGACTAATACTTTTATATTTTGACGATCAGGCGTACCGAATCAAAAGATTCATGACCACGAACTAGAAATATTGATGATTCTTTGGGTATACAGCATGTTTTTGGGGGTGTTTTTGTACCCTTAACATCCAAGTAACATATGTAAATCATAATTTCTTAGTAACTAAAATCAATAGAGATTTTTATTCAACTGCTACGGTATGAAACGACTTTCCAATAAGTGGAGTAAGCGTACATAGCAATAATATGTTTTAACCTAATTTTAGGGGATGTTTTACCATCCCTTAAACAATGAGTCTGAAGTTCCTAACGCATTAATCAATAACGAAAAATAATTTTATTTTTAAATGCACGAAAGCTGCTATTTTATGACAGAAAATAGATGCGTACAACCCTAAAAACTTCTTGAAGCACTTTCAACCCCTCATCAGATATAAAACTCACCCAAGCTACCCCTCAATATTTTTGAAATTCAACAAAAACAACCTAATTCAAAAATCCGCACAGTTTTTGCTGACGATAATTTCAATTGATGCCAAAGGGGCACACATAAAGTCTCAACCCTTCAGCACATGTAGAACTCACCCCAGCCACCCCCGAGTATTTTAAAAGTTCAATAAAATGACCCTAATTCAGAAATATGCCAGGTTTTTCTGATAATGTTTTCAGTTGATGCCAAAGGGACAGAAAAAGTGTCTCAATCCCTCAGTACATATAGAACTCACCCCAGCAACCCCTAAATATTTTAAAAATTCAATAAAATCACCCTAATCCCAAAGTACGCCAGGTTTTTTCTGACAATGTTTTCAGTTGATGCAAAAGGGGCAAAAAAATGTCACAACCCCTCAGAACATGTAGAACTCACCCCAGTCACCCCTAAATATTCTTAAAATTCAATATAAACTTGTACCAACCTGATAAAACCTGTTGTAATTTGTACGAAGCTGTACCAATAAGTTGCAACAGTACTTTTATGTGGGAAATTCAAATATTGATAAACAGGAACTTGCACCAACCTCTGAAAACCTGTTGTATTAGGGTAATTGTTGCATTAGGGTGATTTTATTGAATTTTTAAAATATTTTGGTGTGGCTGGGGTGAGTTCTACATGTGCTGAAAGGTTGAGACTTTATATGTGCCCCTTTGGCATTAATTGAAATTATTATCAGCAAAAACTGGGCGGATTTTTGAATTAGGTTGGTTTTGTTGAATTTTAAAAATATTTAGACTTGGATGAGTTCCGCATGTACTGAGGTGTTGAGACTTTTTGTGTGAACCGTTCGCATCAATTGAATAAATGATTATCAAAATCCTGGCTTATTTTGGAATTGGGCGGTTTATATTGAATTTTAAAAATATTTAGGGGTGGCTGGGGTGAGTTCTACATATGCTGAGGGGTTGTGACATTTTTTTGCCCCTTTGGCATCAACTGAAAACAGTGTCAGAAAAAACCTGGCGTACTTTGGGATTAGGGCGATTTTATTGATCTTTTAAAATATTTGGGGGTGGTTGGGGTGATTTCTACATGGGCTGAGGTGTTCAGACTTTATGTTTCCCTTTTGGCATCAACTGAAAACATTTTCAGAAAAATCCTGGTGCACTTTGAAATTATGGTGATTTTATTTAACTCTTAAAATATTCGGGGGTGGCTGGGGTGAGTTCTACATATGCTGTAAGGTTGAAACTTTATGTGCGCCCCTTTGGCATCAATTGAAATTATTATCAGGAAAAACTGTGCGGATTTTTGAATGAGGTTGGTTTTGTTGAATTTTAAAAATATTTAGGGGTAGTTTCGGTGAGTTTTATATCTGATGAGGGGTCGAAAGTGCTTTAAGAAGTTTTTAGGGTTGTACGCGACTAATTTCTGTCATAAAATAGCAGCTTTCATGCATTTAAAAATAAAATTATTTTTCGTTATTGATTAATGCGTTAGGAACTTCAGACTCATTGTTTAAGGGATGGTAAAACATCCCCTAAAATTAGGTTAAAACATATTATTGCTATGTACGCTTACTCCACTTATTGGAAAGTCGTTTCATACCGTAGCAGTTGAATAAAAATCTCTATTGATTTTAGTTACTAAGAAATGACGATTTACATATGTTACTTGGAATTTTAGGGTAAAAAAACAGCCCCAAAAACATGCTGTATACCCAAAGAATCGTTGATCTTTCTAGTTCGTGGGTATGAATCTTTTGATTCGGTACGCCTGATCTTCAAAATATAAAAGTTTTAGTCAAATCTATCATAGCGTTTTTGAGGAAAAAAAAACAATTTGCTAAAATAAGCATTTTTCCATTAAAATATATGTAAAAATCGAAACTTTGGACAAGTGTTTGTCTAAAAACTGTCCATCTTTCTGACATCTTTCTTTCGAATTTTTAGTTTGTAGGTTCGAAAATACAAGAAAAAATTTTTTTTACAATTTTTTATCATAAGGCTTTTTTCTGTACATTTGGTGCGGGGTCCTTTAATTACTTTAACTAATAATGTAATGATAAAATTTTAAATTTTTGTCAGTTCCATTATGAAAGAAACAGGTGAAAAATTACCATTTTTCAACACTTCCATTGGATTATCTAAATCGAAATAATTATTTTTGAAAACCAAAAATTACCCGAAAACATAAATTTGGAACAAAAAATGAAAGAATTTCATTTTCAGTTAAAATAATTAAATTTGCAGCCAAGAAGAAGGGAATTTTCAACAAAATAGTTAAATTTTCAAGAACAGTGATGAATTTTCGATTTAAAAAATTAATTCTTAACAAAACAAATGAATTTTTAACCAAATAGTTAAATTTTTTAACAAAGAAATGAGTTTATATCTAAAATAATGAATCTTCGACCAAAAAAATTAATTTTTAAACCAATATTTGAATTTTTAACCCAAAAGATGAAACAAATAGATTAATTTTCAATCAAAGAAATGAATTTATATCTAAAAATGAATCTTTAACCAAAAAAATTAATTTTCAACCCAATAGTTGAATTTTCTACAAAAAAAAATAATAATAAATTTGCAACAAAATAGATAAATTTTCAACCGAACAGATGAATTTTCAACGAAATAGATTAAATGTCTATCAAAAAGATAACTTTTCGACAAAAAATACTTATAATAGTTAAATTTTCAGTTAAATTAATTAATTTTTAATAACAATAAAAAATTCAATCAAAGAAATGAATTTTCAACCAAAAAGATTAATTTTCTACCAAAAAGAGATTAATTTTTATCAAAATACATACATTTTGAACCAAATTTAGAATTTTTAAAAGAATTTTCAACTTAATAGTTAAATTTTTAAGCGAAGAAATTAATTTTTGGCTAAAATAATGAATCTTCAACCAAAAAAAAAATGAAGTTTTGACCCAATAGTTGAATTTTCAATCCAGAGAAGGACGCGTTTTCAATAAATTTATCCCGAATTTCGAGACGAGACACTTCGTAATTTTCAACAAAATACATGAATTTTTAACCAAATTTTAAATTTCCAACCAAAGAAATGAATTTTCAACCAAAAAAGGTGAATTTTCAAGTAAAGAAGATAAAAGTTAAACCAAACATGGAATAGTTAATTTTTCAGTTAACAAAATTAATTTTCAACTTCTGTAAATCATATGTAAAGTTCTCAAATCATATAATTGAACAATTTGTATTAAAACTTGTCTTTTTTAATTTAAAATTCAACTATTTCGTTGAAAATTTGATTGTATTCCATTTAAATATTTCATAATTTTAATTTAAAATTCATCTCTTTGTTTGAACATTCATGTTTTGACTAAAAATCCAATTATTCAATTTTTGGTTGAAAAATTGTATTTTTTTTAGTTGAAAATTCGTCTTTTTTGGTAGAAATTAATCTTCTTAGTTAAAAATGTATTGCTTTGGTCAAATATTCAATTATTCTAATTAAAGATTCATCATTTTAGTTGAGAATTTATCTTACTGGTTTAAAATTTGACTATTCCAGTTAAATATTTACAATTTTAGTTGGAAATTCATCACTTTGTTTGAAAATATAAGTAATTTTTTCGAAAGTTAGTTTTTTTGTGTAAAGTAATTTTTTAAACTAAAAATTTAACATATTTTAATTAAATATTCGATAGTTTCAGTTAAAAATACATCCGTTTGGTTGAACATTAATTTTTTGAACTTAAAATTTTTAACTGGAATACTTCAATTTTGAACATAAAAAATTATTTTTTAAACAATAAGATTAATTTTCAAAAAGAATAATTTTCTAACTAAAAATACCATTTTTCAACAAAATGCATGAATTTTTAACGAAATAGTTGAATTTTCAATTAAAGAAGACAAATTTTCAACCAAATAATTCAATTTTGAACTAACAAAAAAATCAATTTTCAACCGAAAATGGAATAGTTACATTTTTAATTTAAAAAATTAATTTTCAACCTAACTGATGAATTTTCAAGTAAAATGATGAATCTTCAACTGAAATAGTTGCATTTTAAACCAAAAAGATGAGTTTTCAATTAAAACGAGAAATCTTCAACTGAAATAGTTGAATTTTCAACCGAAAATAATTAATTTTCACTAAAAAAGATAAATTGTCAACCAAAACTTAAATACTTAAGGTATAAGTTAAAAAAATCCAGGTTCAACCAGGTTCATTTAAAAAAATAATAATAATTGGCAACCAAAAAAGGAACCAATTTGCAAGAAAATAGTTAAATTTTCGGCAAAAAAAATTCCTTTTCATCCGAAGAAAAAACAAGTTTTCAAACAAATAGTTCATTTTTCAACTAAAGAAATGACTTTTTAGTTAAAATGATGAATCTTCAACCAAAAAAATTAATTTTTAACAAAAGCCTTTAACTTTCAACCAAGTAATGTTATTTTAAACCTAAAAGATGAATTTTCAACTAAAATGATGAATATTTAACTGGAATACTTGAATTTTTAACCGAAAAGAAGAATTTTTCAGCAAAGAGATTAAATTTCAAAGAAAAAGATAATTTGCTACCCAAAAAAATCGTTTTTTTAACAAAGTACGTGAATTTTCAACGAAATAGTTGAATTTTCAATTAAAAAAGACAAATTTACAACAAAAGATGGAACAGTTAAATTTTCAGTGGAAGAAATTAATTTTCAACCAAACTGATGAATTTTCAACTAAAATGATGAATCTTCAACTGGAATAGTTGAATTTTATACCTACCGAAAAGATGGATTTTTAACCATAACAAAAAAAAAACGGATTTCCAGCAAAACAGTTAAATTTTCTACTGGAATAGTTAAATTTTTAGTTACAAAATTGTATTTCAACCAATTAGTTAAATTTTCAAAAAGAGATGAATTTTCAATTAAAATGATGAATCTTCAAAGTAAAAAATTAATTTTCAACAAAAGACTTCAACTTTTAACCAAGTAATTTTATTTTAAACCTAAAAGATGAATTTTCAACTATAATAATAAATTTTTAACTAGAATACTTGAATTTTTAATCGAAAAGAAGAATTTTCAAGCAAGGATATTAAATTTCAAAGAAAGAGATCAATTTCTACTTTTAAAAAATCGATTTTTTAACAAATAACGTGAATTTTCCACGAAATAGTTGAATTTTCAATTAAAAAAGACAATTTTTCAACCAAATAATTCAATTCTGAACTAACAAAAAAATCAATTTTTAACCTAACTGATGAATTTTCAAGTAAAGTGATGAATCTTCAACTGAAATAGTTGAATTTTAAGCAAAAAAATAATC
This sequence comes from Andricus curvator, assembly GCA_932195095.1. NCBI lineage: Eukaryota > Metazoa > Arthropoda > Insecta > Hymenoptera > Cynipidae > Andricus > Andricus curvator. The sequence goes on from CAKNYM010048232.1 coordinate 23,267, forward strand.
ATTTTCACTAAAATAGATGAATTTTCAACCAAAACTTAAATAATTAAGTTTCAAGTTTAAAAAAATACAGGTTCAAACAGGTTCAGTTTAAAAAAAACAGTAGTTGGCAACCAAAAAAGGAACCAATTTGCCACAAAATAGTTCAATTTTCGGCAAAAAAATTCCTTTTCATCCGAAGAAAAAACAAGTTTTCAAACAAACAGCTCATTTTTCAACTAAAGAAATGAATTTTTAATTAAAATGATGAATCTTCAACCAAAAAATTCATTTTTAACAAAAGACTTTAACTTTCAACCAAGTAATTTTATTTTAAACCTAAAAGATGAATGTTCAACTAAAATGATAAATATTTAACTGGAATACTTGAATTTTTAACCGAAAAGAAGAATTTTTCAGCAAAGAGATTACATTTCAAAGAAAAAGATCATATTCTACCCAAAAAAAATCGATTTTTTAACAAAGTACGTGAATTTTCAACGAAATTAGTTGAATTTTCAATCAAAAAAGCTCATTTTCATCTAAATTGTTGAATTTAGAACTAGAAAATTTCAATTTTCACCCAAAAATGGAACAGTTAAATTTTTAGTTTAAGAAATTATTTTTCAACAAAACTGATGAATTTTCAACTAAAATGATCTTCAACCTGAATAGTTGAATTTTATACCAAAAAGATGAATTTTCAAACAACTAGTTTAATTTCTAAATAAAAATGATCAATTTTCAACCAAACTAGAGCCTCATACGCGCGCTCCGCGCGCGACCTATTTATTTACATGTATTTATTTTATTTGGAAATGAATTTCAATAAAATACCATGAAATTAACTTTTACTTCAATAATTTTGATTTGTACAAGGCTTCGCATGGATACCATCTCACGATGCAGAATAAATAATTCTGTAAAAAATTGAGCCTATTCGTTGAAAAATAGCCAGACTCTAAATTTTGTAATCAAAATTGTTTAAATAATTAATAATTATTGTAAATTTTCAAAATATCATAGGAAAGATGTATTTGAAAAACATTCTTTATTGAGTCCGTAAACAAATTGAGCCTATTCTTTATAAATTGGCAAACATTTGATTTGTTTATCAAAATTGTTTAAATAATTATTCATTCTTTGAAATTTGCAGAGCATTATAGCAAAAAGTCACTGCAAAGATATTCTTACTTAATTCTATAAAAAATGGAGCCTATTCGTTAAAAAATAGCCAAACTCTCAGTTTTTAAATTAAAATTGTTTAAATAATTGAAAATTATTTTAAGTTTAGAAAGCAACATAGATAACAGTCATCGAAAAGATATTCTTAGTTGAATTCGTAAACAAAGTGAGCCTATTTGTTGAAAAACAGCCAAACTCTGAATATGTGTATGAAAATTGTTAAAATAATTAACTATTATTGTAAATTTGCAAAGTAACATAGGAAAGACTTATTTTTAATACATTCTTTAACTTAATTCTGTTAAAAAAATGAGCCTATTCGTTGAGAAATAGCCAAACTCTTAATTTTTTAATCAAAATTGTTTAAATAATTAATAAATCTTGTAAATTTATAAAGCAACATAGAAAAGAGTAATCGGAAAGATATTCTTAGTTGACTCCGTAATCAAATTGTGCCTATTCCTTGAAAAATACCCAAACTCTGAATATGTTTTGAAGACTGTTTAAATAATTAATAATTATTGTAACTGTGCAAAGTATCGTAGAAAAGAGTTATTGGCAATACATTATTGGTGATTCCGTAAACAAATTGGGCTTATTCGATGGAAAGTGGCCAAACTCTTAATTTGTTGAAATAATTGATAATTCTTGTAAGTTTGCAAAGCTTCATAGAAAAGAGTCATCGGAAGGATATTCTTAGTGAATTCTGTAAAAGAAATTTACCGTATTCGTTGAAAAATAGCCAAACTCTTTGTTTATGCAAATTGTTTCAATTATT
>CAKNYM010048232.1:63869-90290 GCA_932195095.1 Andricus curvator
ATTCCACAGATTTCAAAATGTATTAAAAGATTTAAAATATTTTACAAGCATTTAAAAATATTTTACAAAGATTTCAAAGTATTTCAAAGATTCCAAAAGATTTTCAAATATTTAAAAGATTTCTAAATATTCCAAAGATTCCAAAATATTTCAAAAGATTCGAAATCATTTTAAAATATTTTAAAATATTTCAAAATATTCCAAAGATTTCAAAATGTATTAAAAGATTTAAAATATTTTACAAGCATTTAAAAATATTTTACAAAGGTTTCAAAAGATTTCAAAGATTCCAAAATATTTTGAAATATTTTCAAGATTCCAAAATATTTTTAAAGATTTCAAAGATTCGAAATCATTTTAAAATCAAAGTATTCCAAAATGTTTCAAAATATTCCAAAGATTTCAAAATGTATTAAAATATTAAAAATATTTTACAAGCATTTAAAAATATTTTACAAAAGTTTCAAAAGATTTGAAAGATTCAAAAAATGTTTTGAAATATTTCAAAGATTTCTAAATATTTCACAGATTCCAAAATATTTTAAATGTTTTCAAAGATTCGAATTCCTTTAAAAATATTTCAAAATATTCTAAAATGTTTCAAAATATTCCAAAGATTTCAAAATGTATTAAAAGATGTAAAATATTTTACAAGCATTTAAAAATATTTTACAAAGGTTTCAAAAGATTTCAAAGATTCCAAAATATTTTGAAATATTTTCAAGAATCCAAAATATTTTTAAAGATTTCAAAGATTCGAAATCATTTTAAAATCAAAATATTCCAAAATGTTTCAAAATATTCCAAAAATTTCAAAATGTATTAAAATATTTAAAATATTTTACAAGCATTTAAAAATATTTTACAAAGATTTCAAAATATTTCAGAAGATTTCAAAGATTTAAAAATATTTTGAAAGATTTCAAAATATTTTAAAAGATTCGAAATCATTTAAAAATATTTCAAAATATTCCAAAATGTTTCAAAATATTCCAAAGATTTCAAAATGTATTAAAAGATTCAAAATGTTTTAAAGATTTCAAAATATTTCAAAGATTCCAAAAGATTATGAAATATTTTTTGAAATATTTCAAAGATTTCTAAATATTTTAAAGATTCTAAAATATTTTAAAAGTTTTCAAAGATTCGAAATCATTTTAAAATATTTCAAAATATTCCAAAATGTTTCAAAATATTCCAAAGATTTCAAAATGTATTAAAAGATGTAAAATATTTTACAAGCATTTAAAAATATTTTACAAAGGTTTCAAAAGATTTCAAAGATTCCAAAATATTTTGAAATATTTCCAAGATTCAAAAATATTTTGAAAGATTTCAAAGATTCGAAATCATTTAAAAATATTTCAAAATATTCCAAAATGTTTCAAAATATTCCAAAGATTTCAAAATGTATTAAAAGATTTAAAATATTTTACAGGCATTTAAGAATATTTTACAAAGGTTTTAAAAGATTTCAAAATATTTCAGAAGATTTCAAATATTCCAAAAGATTTTAAAATATTTCAAATATTTCTAAATATTTTGAAATATTTCAAAGATTTCTAAATATTTCAAAGATTCCAAAATACTTTAAAAGATTTCAAAATATTTCAAAGATTCCAATTTATTTTGAAATGTTTCAAAAATTTCTAAATATTTCAAAGATTTCAAAATATTTTAAAAGATTTCAAAGATTCCAAATCATTTAAAAATATTTCAAAATATTCCAAAATGTTTCAAAATATTCCAAAGATTTCAAAATGTATTAAATGATTAAAAATATTTCACAAGCATTAAAATGATGACAAAATATTTAACACAGCAGAAAGAATACCAATTTTAATATTTCAAACAAATTTTCTAATAATTAAGAATTGAGTTTCAGTTGATTAAGATTTATTAATATAAAATTTTATTACTAATTTATTAATTTTTTTAATTTTTCAGTCAAAATATGAATTTTTTAACAAAATAATTGAATTTATGACTAAAAAAGACGATTTCTCAACAAAATAAGTGAATTTTCAAAAGAAAAAGATCAATTTTATAACAAAAATTGAATAGCCACGTTTTTAGTAAACAAAATTAATATTAAAAAAAAAAGAATTTTCAATAAAATTTCTTAAATTTTTAACCAAAGAAATGAACTTTTAACTGAAATTATGCATCTTCAATCAAAAAAATAAATTTACTAATCAAATAGTTGAATTTTTAACCGAGAAGATGAATTTTCAACTAAAAAAGATGAATTTTCAATCAAAAAATGAAACATCCATAAAAAAAAATTCGACAATAATGGAATAGTTAAATCTTTAGTTAAAAAAAATAATTTTTGATACAAAATTAATTTTTAACGAACGAAATAAAATTTGTACCAAAAGATCAACTTTCTACTGAAAAAAACAAACAAATTTGTAACAAAATGGATGAATGTTTAACTAAAAAAGATAAATTTTCAACAAAAAATAGAATAGTTTCAATTTTATTTAGAAAAATAAGTTTTTAAACAAATAAAATCAATTTTCAACGAAATAGTTAAATTTTCAACAAAAGAAATTAATTTTCTACGAAAGAGATTACATTTCTATAAAAAAAATCGACATAAAATGAAATAGTTAAATTTTTAGTTTAAAAAATTAATTTTCAATAAAGAACTTATTTTCAACCAAAGAATTGAAATTTCAACCAAAAACATTAATTTTCTACCAAAATAAAATAATTTTTAACAAAATACATGAATTTTCAACCAAAAAGGTTAATTCTCTACCAAAAAGAATCAATGTCTATAAAAAAAATTTCGAAAAAAATGTAATTAAATGTTTAATTTAAAAAACTAATTTTTGAACCAAAGAAATAAATTTTCAACTAAAAAGATCAATTTTCTACCCAAAAAAATAATTTCTAACAAAATACATGAATTTTCAAACAAAAAGGTGAATTAGTCACCAGGAGGATTAATTTTCTGCCACAAAAGAAAAAGTTTCAACAAAATACAGAATTTTTCAATAATAATTTTTAAAAAGTCTTAATAAAATATTTCAATTTTGAACAAAAAAACCAGAAGATTTTTCATTTAAAATGATGAATCTTCAACCAAAAAAATTTTTTTTTTTACAAATTAGTACAATACAAAATTTTTCAAAGTATTTCTAAAATTGCTGAAAAATGCATTCTTTTTACAAAAATTTGAATAAAAATATTTCTTTCATTTTTTATAAAATAATTTAGGATAAAATAGATTTATTTTTGATCTTAAATTAAAAATTTTGTTTTTAATTTATTGGAAGTAGTATAATAATGTTATTACTAACCTTATAAGAATTTTTACAAGATATTTGGCAAAATTTATTTTCTTTAGAGGAGAAAAGCAAAATTTTAACGTCAATGTTCAATGAAAACTGAGTGAAAACTAGCCAGAAAAGTCAGTCCTTTCGGGGTCAGTGGGGTACGGGGTTTTTTTAGAACAGGAAGGGACAGCAATACAATTTGAAAGAAACCACTTGTGGACCGATTTTCCTAAAGTGTAGTATTTTCTTATTCCTTTGTGGTCAGTCTTATTTCTAAATATTTGAACTTTCTTTTCCAAAATTGGAATTAAAAATTGATTTATATTTTATTTATTTATATTTTTATTTAATTATTGATTTGCATCTTTTTTTTTATTTTTCAGTATAATTGAGAAAGTTTGTTTGTTATCAGTTTTTGTTCTTTTCAACAACTTACATCAACAATTTCGACAAAATACAATATTTCAAAATATTTCAAAGATTCCAAAATATTTCAATGATTTCAAAATATTTTCGAAGATTTGATTTTTTCCGTTAAAAAAATAAATGAAATCAAGATTCCAAAATATTTCAAAGTTTCCAAAAGATTTAAAAATATTTGAAAGATTCCAAAATATTTCAATGATTTCAAAATATTTTCGAAGATTTGATTTTTTACCGTTAATAAACGAAATCAAATCAAGATTCCAAAATATTTCAAAATATTTCAGATTTCAAAATATTTTCGAAGATTTAATTTTTTCCGTTAATAAACTAAATTAAATCAAGATTTCAAAATATTTCAAAGATTTCAAAATATTTTCGAAGATTTGGTTTTTTCCGTTAATAAACTAAATAAAATCGAGATTCCAAAATATTTCAAAGATTCCAAAATATTTGAAAGATTTCAAAATATTTTCGAAGATCTAGTTTTTTCCGTTAATAAACTAAATAAAATAGAGATTTCAAAAAATTAAAATTCCAAAATATTTCAAAGATTCCAAAATATTTTAAAGATTTCAAAATATTTTTGAAGATTTCGTTTTTTCCGTTAACAAACTAAATAAAATCAAGATTCCAATATATTTCAAAATATTTCAAAGATTCCAAAATATTTTAAAGATTTCAAAATAGTTTTGAAGATTTAATTTTTTCCGTTAATAAACTAAATCAAATCAAGATTCCAAAATATTTCAAAGATTTCGAAGAAGATTTCGTTTTTTCCGTTAATAAACTAAATTAAATCGAGATTCCAAAATATTTCAAAATATTTCAAAGATTCCAAAAAATTTTAAAGATTTCAAAATCTTTTCCAAGATTGACTTTCTTCCGTTAATAAACTAAATCAAATCAATATTCCAAAATATTTTAAAATATTTCAAAGATTCCAAAACATTTCAAAATATTTTCGAAGATTTGGTTTTTTCCGTTAATAAACTAAATAAAATTGAGATTCCAAAATTTTAAATCAAATCAAGATTCCAAAATATTTCAAAGATTCCAAAATATTTTAAAAGGTTTCAAAATATTTTCGAAGATTTGATCTTTTCTGTTAATAAACTAAATAAAAACAAGGTTCTAAAATATTTCAAAGATTTCAAAATATTTTCGAAGATTAGACTTTTTCCGTTAATAAACTAAATCAAATCAAGATTCCGAAATATTTCAAAATATTTCAAAGATTCCAAAATATTTTAATGATTTCAAAATATTTTCGAAGATTGGATTTTTTCCGTTAATAAACTAAATCAAATCAAGATTCCAAAATATTTCAAAGATTCCAAAATATTTTAAATGGTGTCAAAGGATTTAAAATATTTCAAAGATTCCAAAATATTTTAAAGATTCCATAATATTTTCAAAGATTAGATTTTTTCCGTTAATAAACTAAATCAAATCAAGATTCCAAAATATTTCAAAGATTTCGAAAATATTTTCGAAGATTTCGTTTTTTCCGTTAATAAACTAAATAAAATCGAGATTCCAAAATATTTCAAAATATTTTTGAAGATTGAATTTTTTTCGTTAATAAACTAAATCAAATCAAGATTCCAGATTATTTCAAAGATTTCGAAAATATTTTCGAAGATTTCATTTTTTTTTGTTAAGAAACTAAATAAAATAGAGATTCCAAAATATTTCAAAATATTTCAAAGATTCCAAAATATTTTCGATGATTAGACTTTTTCCGTTAATAAACTAAATCAAATCAAGATTCCGAAATATTTCAAAATATTTAAAAGATTCCAAAATATTTCAAAATATTTCAAAGATTCCAAATTATTTCAAAATATTTTCGAAGATTGCATTTTTTCCGTTAATAAACTAAATCAAATCAAGATTCTAAAATATTTAAAAGATTCCAAAATATTTCAAAATATTTCAAAGATTCCAAAATATTTTAAAAGGTTTCAAAGGATTTAAAATATTTCAAAATATTTTCGATGATTAGGCTTTTTCCGTTAATAAACTAAATCAAATCAAGATTCCGAAATATTTCAATATATTTCAAAGATTCCAAAATATTTCAAAATATTTCAAAGATTCCAAAATATTTCAAAATATTTCCAAGATTCCAAATTATTTCAAAATATTTTCGAAGATTGCATTTTTTCCGTTAATAAACTAAATCAAATCAAGATTCTAAAATATTTCAAAGATTCCAAAATATTTCAAAATATTTCAAAGATTCCAAAATATTTTAAAAGGTTTCAAAGGATTTAAAATATTTCAAAATATTTTCGATGATTAGACTTTTTCCGTTAATAAACTAAATCAAATCAAGATTCCGAAATATTTCAATATATTTCAAAGATTCCAAAATATTTCAAAATATTTCAAAGATTCCAAATTATTTCAAAATATTTTCGAAGATTGTATTTTTTCCGTTAATAAACTAAATCAAATCAAGATTCTAAAATATTTCAAAGATTCCAAAATATTTCAAAATATTTGAAAGATTCCAAAATATTTTAAAAGGTTTCAAAGGATTTAAAATATTTCAAAGATTCCAAAAAATTTTAAAGATTTCAAAATCTTTTCGAAGATTGAATTTTTTCCGTTAATAAAGGAAATCAAATCAATATTCCAAAATATTTCAAAATATTTCAAAGATTCCAAAATATTTCAAAATATTTTCGAAGATTTGGTTTTTTCCGTTAATAAACCAAATAAAACTGAGATTCCAAAATTTTAAATCAAATCAAGATTCCAAAATATTTCAAAATATTTCAAAGATTCCAAAATATTTCAACAGGTTTCGAAATATTTTCGAAGATTTCAAAGATTCCAAAATATTTCAATGATTTCAGAATATTTTCAAAGATTTGATTTTTTCTGTTAATAAACTAAATAAAAACAAGGTTCTAAAATATTTCAAAGATTTCAAAATATTTTCGAAGATTTGACTTTTTCCGTTAATAAACCAAATCAAATAAAGATTCCAAAATATTTCAAAGATTCCAAAATATTTTAAAAGGTCTCAGAGATTGCAAAATATTTCAAAGGTTCCAAAATATTTCAAAGATTCCAGAATATTTCAAAGATTTCGAAAATATTTTCGAAGATTTCATTTTTTTTTTGTTAAGAAACTAAATAAAATAGAGACTCCAAAATATTTCAAAATATTTCAAAGATTCCAAAATATTTTCGATGATTAGACTTTTTCCGTTAATAAACTAAATCAAATCAAGATTCCGAAATATTTCAAAATATTTCAAAGATTCCAAAATATTGCAATGATTTCAAAATATTTTCGAAGATTTGAGTTTTTCTGATAATAAACTAAATAAAAACAATGTTCTAAAATATTTCAAAGATTACAAAATATTTTCGACGATTTGATTTTTTCCGTTAATAAACTAAATCAAATCAAGAATTCAAAATATTTTAAAAGGTCTCAAAGATTGCAAAATATTTCAAAATATTTCAAAGGTTCCAAAATATTTCAAAGATTACAAAATATTTTAAAAGGTTTTTAAGATTTTAAAGATTCAACAATATTTTAAAGATTTCAAAATATTTTTGTAGATTTGATTTTTTCCGTTAATAAACTAAATCGAATCAAGATTCCAAAATATTTCAGAGATTCAAAAATATTTCAAAAGGTTTCAAAGATTTAAAAATATTTCAAAGATTCCAAAATATTTTGAAGATATCAAAATATTTACGAAGATTTGATTTTTTTTTCATAATAAACTAAATAAAATCAAGATTCCAAAATATTTCAAAGATTCCCGAATAATAAAATTCCCGACAGGAAATTGCCGAATTATGAAAAATACAAACCAGAAAATGCCCGAATTAAAAATTTCTTTTAAAATTATAAATTTTATTTATGTATTAAAAATACAATGATCCAATATTTTCATTTAAAAAATTTAATGTTTACAGTTTTTAAAATTATTGTTTGGATTTAAAATAACAATAATTTAAAAAAATTGCATCCATAAATATATATATTTTTTTCAATTATTCTTATTGTAAAATTAAACAGTAATTTTATAAACTTTAAATATTAAAATTTTTATCTTGATGAAAATATTTGATTATTGTATTTTTAACAAATAAATTTATAATTTATTTTATAATTCGGCAATTTTCTGTCGGGAATGTTATTATTCGGGGATATTATAAACTGGTCGGAAATTTTATTATTCGGGAATTTTCCAACTCGGGATTTTACAGTGTCGGGAATTTTATTTTTCGGGATTATTCAGTCGTCCCATCAAGATTCCAAAATATTCCAAAATATTTTAAAAGGTTTCAAAGATTCCAAAAAATTTCAAAATATTTAAAAGATTTCAAAAGGTTTCCAAATATTTTAGAAAATTTCAAAGATTTAAAAATATTTCAAAGATTATAATAGATTTGAAAATATTTAAAAATATTTTGGACGATTTGAAATGTTTCAAAAAAGTTTCCAAGATTTCAAAGATTCCAACAGATTTCAAAAGATTCTAGAAGATTTCAAAAGATTTTAATAGTTTCTGAAATATTTCAAAAATTTCAAAACACTTTACAAGCATTTAAGAATATTTTACAAAGGTTTCAAAAGATTTCAGAAGATTTCAAAGATTCCAAAATATTTTAAAATATTTTAGAAGATTTCAAAAGATTTTAATAGTTTCTAAAATATTTCAAAAATTTCAAAATATTTTACAAGCATTTCAAAAGATTTCAAAAGATTTCAAAAGATTTCAAAAGATTTCAAAGATTCCAACAGATTTCAAAATATTTTAGAAGATTTCAAAGGATTTTAATACTTTCTAAAATATTTCAAAGATTTCAAAATATTTTACAAGCATTTAAAAATATTTTAGAAAGGTTTCAAAATATTTCAAAGATTCCAAAAGATTTTAAAATATTTTTAAATATTTCAAAGATTTCGAAATATTTTACAAGCATTTAAAAATATTTTACAAAGGTTTCAAAAGATTTCAAAATATTTCTAAATATTTCAAAATATTCTTGAAGATTTGAAAATTTTCACAAACGTTCAAAAAATTTCAAAGTTTTCACAAATATTCCAAAGCTTCCAATAGATTTAAAAAATGTCAAAATATTTCAAAATATTTCCAAGATTTCTAAATATTTCACAATATTCTTGAAGTTTTGAAAAATTTCATAAACGTTTCAAAGATTTTAAAGACTTCAACATATTTTAGAAATATTTCAAAGGTTCCAAAATATTTTACAAAGGTTTCAAAATACTTCAGAAGATTTCAAATATTTCTTGAAGATTTCGTAAACGTGCAAAAAATTTCAAAATATTTCCAAATATTGGCGTGGGCTTCTTTAATGATGGTTTTCCTTTCTTTTTTAGTTAATTCTCTGGTTTTATTGAAACATATATGGAATCCTATTTCGAGGTAATAATTAGATAGGTATTGTAATATTTCTAAAAGAGTTTCTTCTTCCAAAGGTGTGGAAGTCGGATCTTCAAAAATTAATCTAACTATTGTTAATCCTTTATCTCTAAACTCTGTTATCAACCATCCTAAGTATGTATCCAATTTTTTTTCGTTATAATCAAGCATATCCGATTTTTTATTTATTTAAATAATTTACTTTCTGCGTTTGGTTTAGTTTTAAATCTCTTTTTTGTTATAGAGTTTTCTTTCCATTCTGGAAATCCTTCACATAGTTGGCTGTCTTCTTTTTCTTCTTCTAATGATGATGAAAGTCCCTTTTCAGATGAAGGTTCTTCTGATTGTTCTTTGACTCTTCTTTTAGGTATTCTGAGTGTATTCTTCAATGTTTTTTGTTCGACAATCACAGGCTTCTCACGAACAGTTTCAGATTTTTCACTTTCAGTACCAGAATTTCTGCTATCTAATGGTTCCGTGGCATCTGAAGTGGAGTGGGAGTTTTGATAGATAGCCGGCGGCTTTGTTTTCTTTTCCTTTTACATATAGTACCTCATACTTGTATTCTTCAGACGTAATCTCCATCGAAGTAATCTTGAACTGTTAAAAAATTTGAATCTTAAAAATATTTCCTATTAGGTACTGTCTCAATCTTTTTACTGCCCAAACGATTGCTAAAAGCTCTTTTCGCTAGTGCTATAGTCTTCTTCTGCTTTGTTGAGAGTTCGGGATATCAATAAACATGGATCCTTTTTGTGACAATACTGCTCCTGAACCTTGATTTGAAGCTACTGTTGTAAAAGTAAACTCTGTTTTAAAATTTGGACATCGTAGTACTGGTGCAGCGCATAACTTTTCTTTTAATTTATCAAAGCTTTTTTGACATTTGGGTGTCCAATCAAATATTACTTATTTTCGTATTAAATTGGTTATAGGTTTTGCGACAGTAGAAACGTTTTTTATAAACTTTCTATATTATCCGGCTAATCCTAGGAACGATTAGATTTACTTAACTGTGGTAGGAGTTTTTAAATTTTGTACTCCATTGGCTGTGATCAGGTGTCCTAAATATTCTAATTCTGGTCTGAGGTATTCACATTTTCATGGTTCCAATCGTAATCCAAATTTTGTAATCCTTTCAAAAGCGTCATTTAAATTTTTATTATGTTCATCTAGTGTCTTACCAAGTACTACTATATCATCAATATATGCAAAGCATTTATCGCCTATAAGTCTTCTAAAGGGATTATCCATCATACGTTGAATTGTTGCAGGGGAATTTTTGAAACCAAATGATATCGAGGTTTGGTGGAATCCTGCATCTTTCGAGATAATTAAGATATGTTAGATTGCAATCGTCCAGATATTGCTGTTATTAGGCCGTTTCTTCGTAGTCTATCTGTTCTTGAATCTCCTCTTGCGTGATTTCCTGATTCTCTAAGAAATTTGTCTCTTCTTCTTCCTGTTCCCTCATTGTCCTGAATTGAGTTTGAGGTATCATGTCGCTTGGGGTTTCTAAAAATTTTTGGACTTAACGTAGCATTGGGCTGCGAAGTGTCCCATTTTCCGCATTCATGGCACTTCTTTTGTGATCGATCGGCTAGTGGAATATTTTGGTTTGGTGTTTAAATGATAACCGTGTTGTATTAGCCTGAGGCCTAGGTATAGATGTTGACATTTGTGAGTGTAACAACTGAGGTGCAGTTTCACTAAACGATGTTAGGCGAATTTGACGTCCTTCGCGCAACCACTTTTCCATTTCTATTGCTGAATTCTGGTCTTCAATTAAAATGACGGATTTTTGTGCCTTAACGTGAAGTCCTATGTCTCGTTTCAAGTTTAATAAATACAATTTCAAATTTTCCTTTCTATTCGACTCGAATGTTCACTTTGCCCTTGTTTTACGTTTTCCAATTTAGGCCTTAATGCAGATACTGATCCTAACTGTGATAAATTCTTTCATAATGCGTTATATAACTTAACAACAGAATTTATACTTCTGTAGCGTAATGTTCTTTCCGAATTTCCTTTTCTTTTTTCTGCAATTGTAAAAGCTAATAATAGATCAGGTTGATTAAATCGCTTCTTGGCTCCTCTTACCGATTTTATAAAGTCCTCTATTCCTATATCGTCGTATCCATTCATTTCTTCAATTGTTCTGATTATTTCCTTCGCTGGAATAAAATCAATACCGCCTTGACCTTGTTCGAGTTCGCGTTCTCGGTCATTCGTACTGTGAGGTGATCTAACTAAAATGTAGTGTAGTAAGAGGGTTGAATGACGCTAGGTTATCGATTCCGTGGGGTGATGCGCGCGCTGCCGTAGGTGAATAGTTTTCTCTTTCTTTGCATCTTCTTCGTCCTCGTCTGTGATTTCAGCATTTTCTTTTGAATCATCCGCAACTATGTCTCCTGGAATCCTAACGATCTTCCTATTTTCTGTATTTCCAACATTCTGCTGTTATTTTAATTTACTGATATATTTATATTATTTTCTAACCCGTTCTCTTTTGTTATCATTAACTTTAAAAACTCATCCTTGGTCATGAGTACTGAAGATTGAGCTCTATTAGCGTGCGGGGAAGATGCTCGAGACATATTATGGGCTGTCAGGAAAGGTTTATTGATTTTTTCTACTGTGTCTGAGCCTGTTTCGTCAGTTGTATATGTTTTATTCTCTCTATAACTTTGAAATTCCAGTTTGCCTAATTTTCTTTTGCCTATTTTTGATTTGCCTGCGAATTTTGCGTGACAGTTTATTACCCGTTTAAACCTCTCACTTGCACAATCGTGCTACAACGAGTACACGCAAGGTTAATTCAAGGTAGTTTTGGTTTTTTGAGGAACACAGAGGCCAGGGAACACCATAAGCTTGTGTACCGACGCAAGCCTAAGAAATAATAATTTTTGTTAAACTTTAGTTTACCGCTTAACATAGATTATTATTCCGTACAACTTTGTACCACTTCTTATAATCTACTTTTCTTTACTCACAACTTCTTCGTTAAATTGTAGACCTATTGCTGGTGCGTGGATGAATACGTTCTGGGCGTCGGCAATTCCTTCACCGTGGAGAAGGTAGACTTCTTGCTGGTGCGTGGATCAATACGTCTCGACGTTGAGTTTTCTGCTTAGCTGCTGCGTTGTTTTTCTTACCTATTATTTGTTAATGGGTCTTTCTGTGTATAAGATCTCGAGTTCTTCCTGAGTTCTGTGGAACTCTCCTTGCTATTTTTTATGAATTCCGTCGAATTCTGCCTTTTCGGATTTCCATAGAATTTTTTTTTTTCCTTTCTGCAAGTTCGTTTCCCAGATAGCTCAGTTTGATGTAGAATTGTAGATTCCGAAGAATTCAGTTCCTTGTGTCTATGCCGATGGGATCGCCAAAATGTTATGCGCGAAATATCTGCATCGCCAGAAGTACTAAATGCTTGATATAGTTCTATATATTTTTTATTTAACCAAGTTGCAACGTGACTAGGACGAGCGGGTGGCGAGAACTGACTGAACCGACCCGAGCGGGCGGTGCATGAGGTACAGTATCGATTAGTGCTTTTAGAACTTTCTACTAGTTGTACATACTACGTGACTTGTCCAGTTGTACATGCGCAGATGCGTTAAAACTGCGGGTGGACATTGTATTGATTATATTCTTGGCGTGGGTTACAAGTATTATATAGAGAATATTATTATTTCATATAAGCAGGGCAGCACGGTATATAACATTCCAAAAGATTTGAAAATATTTCCAAGATTTCATAAACGTTCCAAAGATTTCAAAAGTTTTCAAGGATTCCAATTACAGATTTCAAATTTTTTTTAAAGATTTCACAAATATTCCAACATATTCTTTAAAGGTTTCAAAGTATTTCAAAGTATTTCAAAGATTTTAAAGATTTCAAAATATTTTAAAGCATTTCAGATATTTCAAAATATTCTTGAAGATTTGAAAGATTTCACGAACGTTTCAAAGATTTTAAAGATTTCAAAATATTGATCTCAAAACATTGGAATGCGTCTCTTTCTAAATTTGTTTTGAACGTGTTTTCTACCTGTCCATAGTTACTGAATTTGTGAGCGTCTTCGATTTTGCGGGCTAGCTCCTTACTTCTTTTATTCGCGAGGCATAGGAAGGCACATTTTCATTTTTCCACATATATAGGTTTCCTAATTCCCTTGTAATTGCTCAACACTTTTAGCGGGGACATATATTCTTTTGGCTTCGTTGATTAATTCTTCAATAGTCGCATAGGTTGTCCCATAAATACATTTTCGTGCCTCATCCGATAATTTTCCTCGCAATAAGCGTACTAAGTTTTCTTGAGTGCGGCTGTTGGCAACATAGCTATGCTTCGAGGCACCCTTCGATAAAATTTGATAGGGGGATGTTACTTCCGTCGAACATCGGAATTACTTCTAACGTGTCTCTCATGGATACCTGTTGGTTATTGGGTAGGGCCATCTCGTTGTTAACAATTGGTTCCGTTTTTTTTTCTAAGATTATCATTATTTTCTTGATTTATTTGTTTTGTTTCACTATTACCGTCGTCGCTATCGTTATTGCTGAAAATTGATGTTCACGTAAGGGAGGTTTCTTTTAAGTTGATTTCAGTTTCGTCTAATTGAGTATTTATTGTACTGCTAAACAAATTTGAATCTTCCATGTTAGGGCAGGTATTTTCGTTTGTTAGGGTTCTGTCTTGTGTCGCGGATCCGGTAATCATACTCGAATTGGCGGTGAAAGGGTCGAACCAGCTATCAAGAAAACTACTTGCTTCAAATTTTTCGCCAAAGAAGTTAATATCAGAAGTTAAAGTTTCATCTGAGGAAAGATTTTGTGACGGGAAGATGTTTCTTCTAGGTTTAATAAGACCCGTTTTGTTTTGTTTTACTATATTTGCGAGTTCAGTATTATCTTTTGTTTTTCTTCCTGTAGCATTGGTCTCTTTACTTTGGGCTTTCCCCAAATCACTGAGTTCAGAGTCCGACATGTGTCATTATAATTTATATTTCAGATAATATTTTCACTGGGATTAACTAAAGGTTTTGAATTGTAAATATTCAGTTAAATATGTCGGAAGGGGTAGGGAAAGATACACAATGTTCAAAATGTTTGCTTTCACAACACATAAATTTAAAAAAAAAGTTCAATGCATAAATGCAAAGTTAATAAATGATCAAACAAATGTTTCAATATCACAATACGTAGATGGCAAAAATAAAGAAATTGATTGCACAAATACACATGAATTCAAAAATGTTCAATACATAAATGCAATGAACAATACATAGATGGCAAAAATAAATAAATTGATTGCACAAAAACACACATAAATTCAAAAGTGTCCAATACATAAATGCTGATGATCAAACAAATGTTTCAATATCACAACACATAAACGGCAGAAATAAGTAGTGAAATGATTCGTCATTTTCAACTATTATTCTTAGTGACGCAGTTGAGATTGTTTTTTAATCGCAAGAGGCTAGGACGTAACCGCGCTTATAGGTTCCTGTTATGATTTAGAGTTAGACGAGTGCACATGATGAACACAATGGTCAATGAGAAATTCATAAATGCTATTCATTCAGCTCACCAACCCCGTGTGCCATATTTCTTCAAAAATATAAATTCTTACAAAAAAATTACTTGAGTTTTCAAATATTTATTCAATTCTGTTTTAAATGTAACTGACTTATTTTGGTTGCCCGGCCGATGCACCAAAAAAGAGATTAAAAAAAAGAGACCTACCACAACTTCTTCTTTCTGATAGGTGCTCGTTTTATCTAAATATCAGAAAGATCTTGACTAAGGGATGAGGAAATAAGTCAATTACGTAGATTATTCAAGTTTATTAATTAGAATTGTACAAATGAATTGGAAATATGTGCACCATGAAGTTGGGGGTGAAGTATACTCACTTTAGATCTGAACATTGTAGATGCGTAGATTCGTATTGAGGTTTGGTGACGATAGATTAGGAAGAATCGTCAAACGCGAGGTTCACTCGGGAAAATCAAACTGAGACTGAAGTATAAGGACCGATTTTAGTCGCACAGAATACTCGAAGATCACGACCGGGCTGAGGTGGTAGCTGAACTGGGGGCGGGCCGAACTGAAGATCTGAAGCGAAGCACTGGTTGAAACTCTTGGAACTGAACTGGGGGGGGCGGACCAAACTGAAGATGTGAAGCGGTGTGCTGGAATAAACTGAAATAAACTGAACTGAAGAGTCCCTCGATGGGTCCTAGGTTATATAGTGCTAAATGTCGTAAATCATTGTTGGGATCCTTGATTCTAACACCTTTCTAATAGGAAGTTCGGCACATGGAGTATGAGTGGTTTAATATCAATAGAAGGTTGATAACCTTCTACTGACCCGTACAATTTGGGAAGCTGCGTGGCAAGCTACGACCTGTTCAATGTCACATATCGATATTTCGGAGCGTGTCATATGAATAGTATATTTAACCTTTAGCGTAGCCTTCCGGAGTCTTTTTAAGTGTTTTAAATAATTTATTAAAACTATTCGATGTAGGCAAGTTGGAACCTGATCTATTTTACATATCAATATTTCGGAGCGTGTCATATGAAGAGTCTAAATAACCTTTTACCATAGCCTTGTGGTGTCTACGTGATTCATACAATTTCCAAAGATCACTTGATGCTGGGCAGTTAATATTTGTTCTATTCTAGTGTCGATAATTTGGCACGCGGCCTATAGAGAATCATTTTAACGTAGGTTAGAGTGTCTTTTCCTGATTCATACAATTTGGTAAGGGTACTTTTTGCGGAGCTCGAATTTGAATTAATATTTCACATAGGGTTCGCATCTAGGTTCTCGGCCAATCACATTTGCCATGAACCAACAAGGTAACTAGAAATGAATCCTATGTAAAATATTAATTCCACGATTAATTCGGAATCCATGGTCCGTGAAAAGGTCCGTGAAAAGGAAAAAGGCAGGTTAAACTCTCGATCTATTTTAAATCAAGTAATAAATTGCGTGTTTTTCGATAGTCGGGGGACGTGCCAATTCCCTTAAAATTAAATTTTGAAAAATAAAAAATCATTTTAAATTTCCCTAGTAACATTAAAATTTAAAATTATTGTTGAAGTTTTTTCAAAACTTCTCAATATCTTCTCAAATGATTTAAATTTTTCCTAAAATTGAACAAAAATCCTAAAAAATAAAAAAAAATTGCCTTGAAATCTTCCAGATTATTTTTTTTTATAATTTTGGAAATCTTTTTAAATATTCTCTTGAAATTAATTTTTTGAAATAAAAAATCATTTTAAAATTTCCTAGGAACCGTCAGAAAATGTATTTATTCTCTTGTAACCTTTAAAATATTTTAAAAAGCTTCTAAATTTTTCATTCAATATCTTGCAAATTTTACATTTTGTTTAAACAATTTTGTAATTATTTTTGATTTTTTTCAAATTTCTAAACCTTCTAAATATCTATTACAATGATACGAATTTTTTCTAAATTTTTGTAAGAATTAAAACATCGCTTTAAAATCTTTCAGTTCCTTTTTTGATAATTTTGGAAATCTTTTTAAATATTCTCTTAAAATTAATTTTTCAGAATAAAAACTGATTTTAATTTTCGTAGTAACTTTAAGAAAATTTTTTGTTTATTCCCTTGAAACCTTTCAAGATCCTTAAAAAGCTTCAAAATTTTATTTCAAAATCTTAAAAAATCTACAATTTTTTCAAAATTTTAAATTATTTTTTAATCTTTTCAAAACTTGTAAACCTTTTAAACATCTTCAAAAATTCTTCCATTTTTTAAAAGTTTTTTTTTAAATCCTGAAGAATTGAAAAAATTGCCTCAAAATCTTCCAGACTCTTTTTCGATAATATTAGAAGTCATTTTAAAGTTCAAGTTCATATTTTTATGAAATCAGCGTTGATATAAAAGGAATTATCCTGCCTTTTCTCAAATATATTTATGTATTGTATAAAATCAATCGAGAAATATTCGTTTATCAAACGTGGCATTGCTCTTCAAAAGCAAGCCATTAGTTTTGCCAAATTAAATATTTTTTCGTCTAAACTACGATATAAAAAAATTGTAACTAATCATAAAAAAAGAGAGAAAACAAAAGTTTTGTACCTTAACTATAATCCATTTTTTCTGTTGTACTTTCCATGATCACTTCTCTCACAAAACTGACCTTTTTTTAAATCCTCAATATGAGATAGATAATAGAACCCCACTTTTGAAACACATTTTTTCTACGAGCCAACCAAAATCAAGAAGTTCTTGACCACACCCCCATAACAGTATCTATTACGACCTCAGACGAAGACCCCCATTCCTACTCTTAGTAAATTCAACTCCTATTTAACATTACATATCTTTGTAAAATAATTATTGCAAGAACTTTGAAATAATCAAGTTAATTATTATTTTATTTTTCTTAACCTTTACATAAACTCATAAAATATTAACAAAAAAAGAGCAAAAAATTAATTATGAATATTCTATACATTCACTCATTTCTCATTCAATTACTTCTTATTTATTCAATTCTCACTTATAACTTTCTCAACAATTTTCTTTTCTTTCTTCAAACCATTTTTTTTTCTTGCTAATTTTTATATTTTTTATTAAACATGAGAATTTAAGTACATAAGAAAAATTTGCGAATTATATAAAGTTGGAATCTTTTCTTTATGTACAGGACGGCGTTGATCAATAGTCCATACCGCTATCCAAAAAGCAACAATTATCTAGTTAATACTTATTGTTTTCCACGAAGATAAAAATTATTTAGATTGATGTTAGAAAATGAAGCATCCATCTAAAAAAAAACAGCAAAAATCATAATGCAAGAAATCAACTCTACTGCTTTGCAAAGATACCAAACTTAAAAAAATTCTATTTTTTACCAGGAAGTCCTATTAAGTTTTATAAAACTTGCTTCCTTCTATAGTTACTTCAAATTGTAAAACATTCTTCCGAAAATCAAATTCATGGAATTTCCTTGGTAACATACGACATTCACCAACAATGTTATTCATGTTCAAGACAATTATTGTATCATAAAAAACAATTACCTGCGTGTCATACTTGTTTGCAAAAAATTTTAATCTCTAAACACAAGAATGTATGAAAGACACCGAAATTCACACCCACTTGTAAAATGAGCAAAAGTTTTAAAAAGTTATAAAATATATTTACATCAAACATTAATCCAATATTTTCGCTCGTTTCACAATTACATATGAAACAAACAATCATATTAGATATAATCTTAATATTTTTACTATACTTAAACATACAGATATTTTTATGTATCATTAAATATACAGGGTGTCCAAAAAGTCCCGGGACGGCTGAATATTTCCTCAGATAAGATATTTTTCAGGGCGGTCAAGGTCATTCTTGAAGGAACTTTCAACAAGGAATTCAATGGTGACCTTTATTTTTATCTTGACCATGACCTTCACGGTCATTTCAAGGTCAAATTGATTTTCTTAAATGGGAACCTCTATTTTTGACCCCGGGAACTGAGAGACCAATCGATCGGGATAAAAAAAAATAATAATAATAAGACGAACACTTAATCTTTTCCTCTTCCTCAAAAAAGATCCGCTACGTAGCCAACCGAACCCAAAAGTTCAAATACACAAATTATAATAAACAAGTTTGATCATTCATATTCAATAATAAAACAAGCTGAAAGATCATATCCAATTATTATTGTCAAAATCATATTATAAACAAACCTAATATTGTTAAGATCATTCGTGAAGATCAGATTTGTAACGAACAACGCAATAGACCAAGATGAGCTGTACGCATCCCGTGCAGAAATTTTGAAAGGGCTCTAGTGGGGCCCTGACTAGTTTTCCCTATCTCCAATCGGGCTCTTGTGAGGAAAACTAGTCGGGCCCCCATCTAGAACGTAACGCTCTGGCCATGGGGGCCCTACTAGATTTTCTAGTAGGGTTCTGGTGGGGGTCGCCCGCCTGTAACCCTATTAAAGAGAAGGGCCCCTACGGGGCCCCTACAGGGCCCCTGTGTTCGATTTAAGTTATTGGGATGAATAATATTCTGCAGTAACATTCAAATTAAGAGTATTTTACAATTCATTTAATATTAATAATAATGTAATATAATGTAATATTATTTATTATTATTATTATTATTGACAGCAGCTCGGAGCTTCCATCCTCCTTCCCAGTCCTTGGCGTTGGGAAGAATATTTTTCAAGTCCGTGAGGAAGACTTTCTCATTGATATTTTGGCCCATTGAATCATTACGCGTGTTGGAAATAGCAGCTGAAATAATAATAGTACACTAAAAATTACCATTTGCTTAATTATAATTGATTTATTTTGATTTTTGTACGTACCGCAATTTTTGTACATTTACTTATTTGACATTTTTTATATTATAATATAGGAGAATATTATTTTTATGTTGTGTTATTATTAGATGATATTTACTGTTAAATGATTCGTTCAAATAAAATATGTTAAATTATTAATACATTATTTACCTTCCACGTGGTCGTCGGAGCGAGCAGCTCCAAACATCATAACCTCACTTTCATCGCATTCTTCTTCGACTTTTTGCATTAAACGGAACTTTTTGCTCCGAAATCATCTTTGCTCTTACAGGCGCCTTTCCTCTTCCATCGTGGAGAAGAATAATTGTCAAACACAATACAAAATTACAGCAAGAAATAAAAACACAAAACTTGAAAGCTCTAGCGAAGCAGTGGACAGCTGTACTTTACATAACCTCTTTAATTTTAACTGACACATACGTGCTTGGTTCTGAATAAAATGTTCAACAGTGCCCTCAATCAAGTTTTCGGGGAAAAAGCGTTTACATGCACACAAAAAAACACTATTTCTGCATACTAAAACCGTCAAAACCCTCCAAATTAATACTTTAGGTAATAAGAATAAGATTTTAGGAATTGTCTTGTCGGGGCCTCACTAGATACAGATAGATTTGCCATACCTATGCGAAGCATGGAATTGTTCATTAGAACCTGATAGGGCCCCCATTAGTTTTTTCTAGACTAGATATTCTGATAGGGGCCCCTTCAGAACCCAACTTCAAATAGGGAAAGATGGGGAAATTTCTGCACGGGATCAACGTTCGCATAACAAACAGGCACACGTTAATCAAAAAGACATAAATTAATCCACAAGGTAACCAGAAAAGCTAGCTGCATTTTCAATCCCACACTGAGAAAACGATTTTTTTGATTCAAACAAAAAGATTTGTTTGAATACATTTTTTTGGTTCAACACACCTTCTTTATTTCAATTAACAAAACATTTATTTAATTTCAATATATGGAAGATATTGAAACTCATGAAATAAAACAAATTATTTGTTTGATACGATTTTTTTGATTCAAATAAACCATTTCATTAAGTCAAACAAAAATTTTGTTCAAACGTTTTATACTTAAATTAAAGAATGTATTTATTTGTTTCAAACAAATAATAGTTCTTCATTCATCCGCGTTAGTTTCGGGGCACTGCAGTGCCACTTAGCTTTAGACATTCAAAATGGTGGTGAATCGTTGAATGTATCAGCGTGTTTGCTCGGAATGTGTAAGATAAGCGAAGCCTTGAAAATTTGGAAGTTTCATTGGGCCAGCTGGAAAAGGGTTGGTTTTCCACCAATTCCAGACCGTCGCCAGTTTCATTTTCGCGTAAATTCAGACATCTGTAAGAGAAATGGAAGTGTTTGTATTGCGAAAATTGTTCGAAACCTGGGATCTACCCAGCGATTTATTCGAAAATTTTAAAGAAAAGTTATTTTCTTGCTATATTTTTAACCCTATGAAAAAGATTTAAGGCTTAATTAAATAAATAAATGCAATATAAATAATAATACAGCACGCATGCTCCAAATACCCGCTTTAACAAAACGTTTGATATTGAAACAAGCAAATAATTTTATTGAAAGCAACAAATTCTTTTTTTAAATAAAAATAAAAATTTATTTAAATCGAACAAAATCTGCGATTAATTTAACATAAAGAAATGTTTAATTTCAGCAAGAGGTTTCTTTCATTCAAACAAAATATATATTCAAATCAAAAATATATAGTCAACCAAAAAATTTGTTTGAATCAAACATATATATGTTTGACTGTATAACAAAGAAAGAATATGTTTGATTCAAACATAATATATTTCATTCAAACAGATCTTTTTCTCCGTGCATACGCTTACAAAATGCTGGTACCTTTAGCACTTACACAGCGCAGTCAACGAAAATGAACAATACACATAAATTCCCGCAAATCAACACAACAAATGGGCACACAATAATTAAAGGGCCATAAATTAATCAACGAAGCAATCATAAAAAATAGCCACATCTTCAATCCTATGACCTATGCGTTTTGAAATGCTGGTACCTACAGCACATATACAGCACAATAGACTAAAATGAGCGGCCAACATACAATTCGCAGAACTAACACAGCAAGCAAACACACATTATTTGAAGAGCTATAAATTAATCAACAAGCCAACCCTAAGAACAGACCAGATTTTCAGTCCCATGCGTTTACAAAATGCTGCTACCTATACTATAATATACTATATATATTATACTTATCTACATGATTTAAGCATCTTGACCTACTTATGTCTATGCAACGGACACCAGCATCTTCGATACAAAAGCGATAAATATCTCAATTAAGATGACAGCTGTAGGAGGGTGAGCCGCTCACAAATACACGCAAACTTTATGCCCTTCTACGCATTAGAATAGCTCAGCTTTTGACTTCTAGGAAGGGATACCATATATTTTGCTAACTGCGCCATTCTCCATATTTGGGCATATCGCGATTCCTGATCACTGATTGACTATCCTACTAATCACCCCTTTGGCACCTAGGAAGGGATATAATGCATTATAGCTACTGCGACACTTTCCGTATATGGGCATATGTACATATAATTCTCAATGCCCATTGGATAATTAGGCTCCTACCACTCTTCTACATAATTGATTATCAAGGCTGATTGGAACCAAGATGAATCCCTACTTCTAATATCACTCATCCCTACGGGAATCTTAGGAGGGATCTCGTGTATAAAACGTCAATTTAACTTCCTGCCATGTCAAATTTTTCTCAGATTGTGTATCAGTGCCTCTTCCGGCAAATGACCACAACTTCTTCCAGTCCGATCATTCTTCGGGGAGATCATAAATTGCGCGTGCGCGACTGGCGCGGATTCGCCGCACCATTCGCCCACTCCCGTGCATTGGATCTCACAAGAGAGGGCGATGGTTGGGGCTCCCTCATCCCCACCTCCTTTTTTTTTTGCAGAAGGCAGTTTAGATTTTTAGAACAATAAGTCAGTACGACAAAGAACCATTGAGACCCTAAACTTCGGTCCAGGATACTCGGCCCGTCAACCAAGTAACATCGACCGATGTTACACACCGGTGTGCGGAAAACCTCGAGGCAAAATTCAAAGGAGCACCTGCCACAAAGGGACAACGGAGGCGAGATTCATTGACCTGGTCACCTCAGTCTGCATTCTTCACTATTCACCCCCTACGGATCCCATATAGGGTCCGTGGATCAAAAGACGAGCCACTTTCGCTTCAACTAACGAGAGGGTGGATACACATCGAAGACTTAAATAAATACGTAAGTAATTAATTATTTGACATCTCTTTACTCTATCATATACTTGTTTGATTAACTAATCATCCCTATTTAAGGTGGACTAAAACCAAACAAGAAGGGTAAATCCGGAGTTTGATGAAGAGAGAGCACTCCAGCTGCATCATAACATTTTTGATCTTTTAACTTAAGGCCATGTGACGAGTGGGTCACGTGACCGGATTCCTACCTTACCGACACTTTTTTATTTTGTTAACTTATTTTCACACGAATAGCCACACCGAGTTGGAAATTTGGACTAATAAATAAGAAGCACTAAGAAAGGTGGGTCTGATCCTACATTTTAATAATCATGAAAAAAGCAACAAAAAAATTATTTACAAAAAAACTGCTTTCATAATTATAGAAATTTAGGACCAGACCCACCTTTCTTAGTGCTTCTTATTTATTATCCCAAATTTTCAACTCGATGTGGCTATTCGTGTGAAAATAAGTTAACAAATAAAAAAAGTGTCGGTAAGGTAGGTATCCGGTCACGTGACCCACTGGTCACATGGTCTTAACTTTTATATTTTTATTTTAATCCATTTGTAATTGTTTAAATAAATCTTAATTAATTTATAAAACTTAAATTCATGTTTAATTGATTCATTTCTTGTAGTCGGTAGTTATCCTCATCCCAGTTTTCTAGTTATATTTAATTAGAATCCAAAACGAGCATTTTTAATTAAATAAAATATATGGTAAGTTATGTTTCTTGAGACGTAACATTTTAAATGTCTAAATTTAAAACAAAAATTTGAAACCTTTTGGAATGTTTTAAAATCTTTTTCAAATATAGTCTTAAAATAAATTTCATAAAATTAAAAATCATTAAAAATTTGCCCACAAATCTTTAGAAAATTTTTGCATCCTCTTGAAAACCTTTAAAAATTTTTAAAAAGCTTTTAATTTTCTTTCTTCCAAAACTTCAAAGATCAACATTTGAAAAAAATGCCTTGTAATCATTTTTAAGTTTGAAATTATTTTTGTAACTTTTAAATACTTCGGAAATATTTTGTAATGTCTTACATTTTTGTTAAATATTCACTTCAAATTAATTTTTCAAGATAAAGAATCATTTTTGAAATTCCCAGGAGACTTAAAAAATTTTATTATCTTGCAAAAAATTAAAAATTTTATTTTGAAATCTTCAAAAATATACATTTTATTTTAAGTTTTTTGAAATATTTTCAAATTTTTAATTATTTTTGAAATGTTTTAAAAACTTCTAAATATATTTTTAAATGATTTGAATTTCTCCTAAAAATTGAAATTTTTTTGCAAAATTAAAGAAAATTTTTTGAAAATGTTCCAGATTCTTTTTTAAAAATTTTGAAAATCTTTTGGAATTTTTAACAATTTTTCTAAACATAGTCTTTAAATAAATTTTGTAAAATAAAAAATTATTTAAAGCTTTCAAGTTTCAAGTTTTTTGTTCCAAATCTTCAAAAATCAACATTTTTTATAATTTGTTGAAATTATTCTAAGTTTAAAATGATTTTTATATCTTTTTAAAAAGCTACATTTTTTTTTAACAAGCACTTTTGATACATATTTTTTCAAATTTTTAATCATTTTAAAATTTTTCTAAAAACTTATAAATATCTTTTAAAATGAATTGAATTTTTTCTAAAATTTTGTAATTTTGCAAAATTGAAAAAATTGGCTTTAACATCTTCGACATTCTTTTCCGAAATTTTAGAAAATCATTTGAAATGTTTCAAAATCTTACTAAATATGTTCTTAAAATAATTTGTCAAAATAAAAAATCAATTCGAATTTTCCCTAAAACCGGAAGAAACAATTCAAAATTTTATTTAAAAATCTTTGAAAATCGGGACGACTGAAAAATCCCGAAAAATAAAATTTCCGACACTGTAAGATTACAGAATTAGAAAATTCCTGAAAAATAAATTTTCCGAATTGGAAAATTCCCCAATTGGAAAATTGCTAAATAATAAAATTACTGAATTATAAAATTCCCGATTAATAAAATTCCCGAATTGGAAAGTTTCAGAATAGTAAAATTCTTAAAAGATTGCCAACAGTTTATAATATGACCGAATTTTAAAATTCCAGAATTGTAACATTTCCGAATAATAAAATTCCCGAACAGTTTATAATGCAACGACTGAAAAATCCCGAAAAATAATATTACCGACACTGTGAAATTCCCGAACAATAAAATTCCCGATTAATAAAGTTTCCGATTAATAAAATTCATGATTTATAAATTTCCCGATTAATAAAATTCCCGAATCGAAAAATTCCTGAATTATAAAATTCCCGAATAATAAAAGTGCTGAATGAAAAAATTTCCGACAGAAAAGAGCGAAATTATAAAATATCTGAACTATAAAATTCCCGAATTTAAACAATTAAAAATTTCTTGTATAAATATTATTTATTTATTAAAAATACAATAATCAAATACTTTTAACAAAAAAACATCATTTTCAATATATAAAGTTTTTAAAATTATTTTTTGAATTTAAAATAACAATATAGAAAAAATATTCATTCAGATATATATATTTTTGAAATTATTGTTATTGTAAATTCAAACAATAATTTTAGAAACTTTAAACATTAAAAATAATTTTTTGATAAAAGTAAATGCTTATTGTATTTTTAATTAATAAATAATATTTATAAAAATCTTTGAATTGCTTAAAAAGGGGAATTTCATAATTTGGCAATTTTTTGTTGGGATTTTTATCATTCGGAAATATTATAAACTGCCGGGAATTTTCCAATTCGGTATTATTATAAACTGGTTGGGAATGTTATTCTTCAGGAATTTTATTATTTGAGAATATTCCAGTTCGGAAATTTTATAATTCTGGAATTTTAATATTCCGGAATTTTATCATTCAAGAATGTTAATATTTCGAGACCTTATAATTCAGGAAATTTATTATTTGAGAATTTCCCAATTCCGGAATTTTATTATTCGCGAAGTTTCCAATTCAGGAATTTTATTGATCGGGAATTTTATTATTTGAGAATTTTCAAATTCGGGAATTTTATAATTCCGGAATTTTATAATTGAAAAAGTTTCCAATTCAGGAATTTTATTATTCGGGAATTTTAGAATTCAGGAGTTTTATTATTTGAGAATTTTCAAATTCCGGAATTTCATTATTTGGGAATTTTATAATTGAGGAATTTTATTATTTGGGAATTTTATAATTCAAGAATTTTGTTATTTAGGAATTTTCCACTTCGGAAATTTTATAATTCTGGAATTTTAATATCCGGAAATGTTATCATTCAGGCATTTTATTATTTAGGAAACCTTATAATTCGGGAATTTTATTATTTGTGAATTTTCCAATTCGGGAATTTTATTATTCGGGAATTTTATTATTCGGGAAATTTTTAATTCGGGAATTTTATAGTTCAGGAATTTTATTATTTGGGAAGTTTTCAATTCAGGAGTTTTATTATTTGGGAAGTTTCCAATTCGGGAATTTTATTATTCGAGAATTACATAATTCAAGAATTTTATTATTGGACAATTTTCCTATTCGGGAATTTTATTATTTACAAATCTTATTATTTCGGAATTTTATAATTCAGGAATTTTATTATTTGAGAATTTTCAAATTC
>CAKNYM010048232.1:104846-124070 GCA_932195095.1 Andricus curvator
AATCTGGAAAAAAAGGGAATTTCAGGAATCAAAACTTAAAAATCGGTGATTTTATGGATCAGATATTGAAAAAAGGGGATATTCGGAATCAAATCTTGAAAATAGGATACTTTTTTGGGAATCAAAACTTGAAAATAGGGGATTTTAGGAACCATATATTGAAAATAGGGGATTTTAGTGATCAAATCTTGAAAATAGGAAAGTTTAGGAAGCAAACCTTTTAAAAATAGGAGACTTGAGGAAACAAATCTTGAAAATAGGGGATTTTATGGATCAAATATTGAAAATAGGGGACTTTAGGGAACAAATCTTGAAAATAGGAGACTTTAGATACTAAATCGTGGAAATAGGGCACTTTAGAAAAAAAATCTTTTAAAAATAGGGGACTTGAGGAAACAAATCTTGACTAAAGGAAAATTTTAGGAATCAAAATTTGAAAATAAGGGATTTAATCGATCAAATATTGAAAATAGGGGGCTTTAGGGAACAAATCTTGAAAATAGGGGACTTTAGGAATCAAATCTTTTTAAAATAGGGGACTTTAGGAAGAAAATCTTGAAAATAGGTGATTTTATGGATCAAATATTGAAAATAGGACATTTTATAGCTCAAATCTTTAAATTAGGGAACTTTAGGGAATAAATCTTGAAAAAAGGGGAATTTAGGAAACCAATATTGAAAAAAGGGAATTTTATGAATCAAAACTTGAAAATAGAAGACTTTAGGGATCAAATCTGGAAAATAGGGGACTTTAAAGATTAAATCTTGGAAATAGGGGACTTTCATTTCATTATAGGAAAATCGTTTCAGTTATTGTAATGTCTTTTCCGTCTCTATTTATAAATCATTTTAATAATTATCGAAATAAGCCTTTGTTACTAAAAAAAAAATCAAAAAATACATTTTTATTCAGTTTTATTTGTTATTTTCTCGAATTTTGTGTGAAAAAATTGACTGGCTAGTTTAAATGAATAATTGTTGCTAGACTTGATAAATTGTTTACAAAAAAGTGTTATTAGCACCCAAAGAATCCATTTTATTTTCCATTTTATAAACAAAGCTATGCAGCTCTTTGATTAAATTTCCATTCGTCGCAAACTCGGTATCAGTTTCACATTCCTAATCCTATCTCACTTATCAAGTATCAATATTAATCGATCCAAGAATTGAAATCAGACTTTTGTAAAGCTATTGTCGTTTCGCAGGAATGCCGTGGAACCTTTCCTGTGGTGAAATGTACCTACTGTAGATCGGAATTCCAACAGACTGTGTAAGTTTCCAGATTTCAGGCCTCGGACTCACCACACTATTGACACTATTTCGCACTTTTTTTTAGTCCAAATTTTTGAATTTTCAAGTCAAAAAGATGAGAATTTAACAAAACGAGTAAATTTTCAACCACAAAGGTGAATTCTTAACAAATTACCTACATTTATCTAACTGAAGATACTAATTTTCACCAAAAAATACAGTATTTTTTATTGAAAACAAAACAAATTTTAATTTTAAATAATAAAGAGTTGAATATAACCAAAAAAGACAAATTTTCAAAAAAAAATTTGAATCCTCAACTAAAACAGATTAATTTTCAACCATACAGTTGCATTTTTAACAACAAACAATTTATTTTCTACCAAAAGAGGCAAATTTTTAATGAAAAAAGATAAATTTTCAACCAAAAAATAAGAATTTTCAATAAATTATATAAATTTTCAACTAAATGTTTTGAACAATGGATGTGATGGTAGTACAAATTATTTTGATTACTTTTTGTTTATATTTCATTCGTTTCTAAATTAAAAAAAAAAGTTGAATTTTGAAACTAAAAAGAATCAATTTTTAACCAAAAATGGTGTAGTTGAACTTTTATTGAGGAGAATTATTTTCCAATAAAAAAATTAATTTTTTTACTAAATAGTTTCATTTTGTACCAAATAGTTAAATTTTATACCAAATTGTTGAATTCTCAAGCCAAAAAGAAAATTGAATGTTCAACAAAATAGTTAAATTTTCAGTTAAAAAAATATACTTTTTAAGACCAAAAAAAAAAAACGAATTTTCAACTAAAATTATGAATCTTCAACGAAAAAAAAATAAACTTTTAAGAAAGTAGTTCAACTTTTAACAAAGGAGTTGAATTTTCTATCTAAAAAGATGAATTTTCAACGAAAAATGTAATAGTAGTAGATATTTCAACAAAAAAGTTTTTAAGTTAAACTAAAAAACAGATTAATTTTCAACCATACAGTTGCATTTTGCAACAACAAAAAGTTCATTTTCTACCAAAAAAGACGAATTAACAAAATACATTTTTAATTTAATTTTTAACTAAAAAAATTACATTTCCAACCAAAAAATAAGAATTTTCAATAAATTATATAAATTTTCAACTAAATGTTTTGGAAAATGGATGTGATGGTAGTACAAATTATTTTGATTAATTTTTAGTTTATATTTCGTTCGTTTCTAAATTTAAAAAAAAGTTGAATTTTGAAACTAAAAAGGATCAATTTTTAACCAAAAATGGTGTAGTTGAACTTTTATTGAGGAGAATTAATTTCCAATAAAAAAATTAATTTTTTTACTAAATAGTTTCATTTTGTACCAAATAGTTGAATTTTATACCAAATTGTTGAATTTTCAAGCCAAAAAGAAAATTGAATGTTCAACCAAAATAGTTAAATTTTCAGTTAAAAAAACAAACTTTTTAAGACAAAAAAAAACGAATTTTCAACTAAAATTATGAATCTTCAACGAAGAAAATAAATTTTTAAGAAAGTAGTTCAACTTTTAACCAAGGAGTTGAATTTTCAATCTAAAAAAATGAATTTTCAAAGAAAAATGTAATAGTAGTAGATATTTCAACAAAAAAGATTTTAAGGTAAACTAAAAAACAGATTTAACCAACGAGACTAATTTTCAACAAAATACTTAAATTCTTAAATACAAAAGATTAATTTTCAACCAAGCAGTTGCATTATTAACCAAAAATAATTGATTTTCTACCAAAAAAGATGAATTTTCAACAAAATACATCAATTTGCAATCAAATAGTTAATTTTTTTCACCAAATTGTTTAATTTTTGACAAGAAAATACGAATTTTCTACAAAACATTTTAAATTTTCACTCGAAAGTATGAATTTTCAACAAAAAATTAATTTACAACCAATCAGTTGAATTTTCAACAAAATAGTTAAATTTTCAGTAAAAAAAAAAATATTTTTTAACCAAATAAATTTTCAACTAAAATTATGAATCTTCAACCAAAAAAATGAACTTTTAAGAAAGTAGTTCAACTTTCAACGGAGGAGTTGATATTTCAATTCATAATATTTTAAATTAAATTAAACAGTTTGTTTTAACCAACAAAGACGAATTTTCAACCAAACAGTTACATTTGTAACCAAAAAATTAACTTTCTACAAAAAAGATTATTTTTTAACAAAATACATCAATTTCCAACCAAATAGTTAAATTTTCTACCAAATAGTTAAATTTTCTACCAAATTGTTTAATTTTCTAGCCTAAAATACAAATTTTCTACAAAGCATTAGAGATTTCCACTGAAAAGTATGAATTTTCAACAAAAAAGTTAATTTACAACCATCATTTGAATTTTCAACAAAATAGTTAAATTTTCAGTTTAAAAAAATAATTTTTAACCAAATAAAACACGAATTTTCAACTAAAATTATGAATCTTCAACTCAAAAAATGAACTTTTAAGAAATGAGTTCAACTTTCAACGGAGAAGTTGATATTTCAATTAATATTTCCAATTAAATTAAAAAAACAGTTGGTTTTAACCAACAAAGACGAATTTTCAACATAATACTTGAACCCTCAACTAAAACAGATTAATTTTCAACCAAACAGTTGACTTTTTAACCAAAAAATTGATTTTCTATAAAAAAGAATAATTTCTAACAAAATACATCATTTTCCAACCAAAAAGTTAAATTTTCTACCAAATTGTTTAATTTTCGACCCAAAAATACGAAATTTCTACAAAACGTTTTAAATTTCAACTCGAAAGTATGAATTTTCAACATAAAAGTTAATTTACAACCAATCAGGTTAATTTTCAACAAAATAGTTAAATTTTCATTAAAAAAAAAAATATACTTTTTAAGACAAAAAGAAACGAATTTTGAGCTAAAATTATGAATCTTCAACAAAAAAATGAACTTTTAAGAAAGTTGTTCAACTTTCAACGGAGAAGTTGATATTTCAATTAATAATATTTTCAATTAAATTAAAAAACAGTTGGTTTTAACCAACGAGACGAATTTTCAACAAATTACTTAAATTCTTAAATAAAACAGATTAATTTTCAACCAAACAGTTGCATTTTTAACAAAAAATAATTGATTTTCTACCAAAAAAGATGAATTTTCAACAAAATACATCAATTTCTAACCAAATAGTTAAATTTTCTACCAAATTGTTTAATTTTCGACCCAAAAATACGAATTTTCTACAAAACATTTTAAATTTCCACATGAAAGTATGAATTTTCAACAAAAAAGTTAATTTACAACCAATCAGTTGAATTTTCAACAAAATAGTTAATTTCTCAGTTTAAAAGAATAATTTTTAACCAAATAAAACACGAATTTTCAACTAAAATGATGAATCTTCAATTCAAAAAATGAACTTTTAATAAATTAGTTCAACTTTCAACGGAGAAGTTGATATTTTAATTAATAATATTTCCAATTAAATTAAAAAAACAGTTGGTTTTAACCAACAAAGACGAATTTTCAACATAATATTTGAACCCTCAACTAAAACAGATTAATTTTCAACCAAACAGTTGTATTTTTAACCAAAAAAATTTATTTTCTACAAAAAAGATTAATTTTTACCAAAATACATCATTTTTCAACCAAATAGTTGAATTTTCTGCCAAATTGTGTAATTTTCGAGCCAAAAATACGAATTTTCTACAAAATAGTTAAATTTTCAACGAAATTTATGAATTTTTGATAAAAAAAATGAACATAAAATACGAATTTTTTAACAAAAGAGTTGAACTTTCTACCAAGAAAGATTTTTTAATCAATAAAGAAAAAATTTCATCCGAAATGTTGAGTCTTTAAGTCATAAAGACGAATTTTTGAAAAAAAAAGTTGAATTTACAACCCAAAAATTTTCAACGGAAAAAGATCCATTTTCTAGCAAAAATGAAATAGCTACATTTTCAGTAAAAAAAATTCATTTTGAACAAAACAAAAAACGAATTTTCAGCAAAAATTGTTAAATTTGTAACCAAAGAAATTAACTTTTAACTAAAAAGATGCATCTTCAATAAAAAAAATTAATTTTTAACCAAATAGTTGAATTTTCAACCCAGAAGATAAGTTTTCTATCATATTTTAAAGTAAGGAAATAAGTTTTTAAGCAAATAAATTTTCAACGAAATAGTTCAATTTTCAATCAAAAAGATGAATTTTCAACCAAAATGGTTAAATGTCTACAAAAAAAAAAAAAAAAATCAACAAAAAATGGAATAGTTACATTTTTAGTTTAAAAAAATTAATTTTCAATTAAAAAAAAACTATTGTCAACCAAATAAATGACATTTCAACCGAAAAGATTAATTTTCTACCAAAAAGGAATAATTTTGAACAAAATACATGAATTTTCAACCAAAGAATGTTAATTTTTAATGGAATTGTCAACCTTTTTGTTGAATTTTCAGTCAAAATGGTTAATTTTCTACTAAAAAAAAGACAAATTTTCAACTAAAAAAGATAAATTTCAACAAAAAATAG
Source organism: Andricus curvator (assembly GCA_932195095.1). Taxonomy (NCBI): domain Eukaryota; kingdom Metazoa; phylum Arthropoda; class Insecta; order Hymenoptera; family Cynipidae; genus Andricus; species Andricus curvator. The sequence goes on from CAKNYM010048232.1 coordinate 110,625, forward strand.
AATAGTTTAATTTCAAGTTAAAGAAATAATTTTTTAACAAAATAAATTAAATTTCCAACGAAATAGTTAAATTTTCAACCAAAAAAATAAATTTTGAATCAAAATTATTAAATGTCCATAAAAAAAATTTCAATAAACAATGGAATAGTAAAGTTTTTAGTTGAAAAAATTAATTTTCAATAAAAAAAGTAATTGTCAACCAAATAAATGAAATTTCAACCGAAAAAATTAATTTTCTACCAAAAAGGAATAATTTTGAACAAAATACATGAATTTTCAACCAAAGAATGTTCATTTTTAATGGAATTTTCAACCTAATTGTTGAATTTTCAGCCAAAATGGTTAATTTTCTACCAAAAAAAGACAAATTTTCATCTAAAAAAATATCAATTTCAACCAAAAATAGAATAGTTTAATTTTAAGTTAAAGAAATAAGTTTTTAACCAAATAAATTAAATTTCCAACGAAATAGTTAAATTTTCAACCAAACAAATAAATTTTGAATCAAAATTATTAAATGTCCATAAAAAAAATGTCAACAAAAAATGGAATAGTTAAATTTTTAGTTGAAAAAATTAATTTTCAATAAAAAAAAAGTAATATTGTCAACCAAATAAATGAAATTTCAACAGAAATGATTAATTTTCTATAAAAAAAGAATAATTTTGAACAAAGTACAAGAATTTTCAACTAAATATTGTAATTTTTAATGGAATTTTCAACCTAATTGTTGAATTTTTAACCATAAAGGTTAATTTTCTACCAAAAAAAGACAAATTTTCAACAAAATAGATGAATTTTCAACTAAAAAAGATCAATTTCAACAAAAAATAGAAGTTTAATTTTAAGTTGAAGAAATCAGTTTTTAACCAAATAAATTAAATTTCCAACGAAATAGTTAAATTTTCAATGAAGCAAATAAATTTTCAACCAAAATTATTAAATGTCAATAAAAAAAATTTTCAACAAAAAATGGAATAGTTAAATTTTTAGTTGAAAAAAATAATTTTCAATAACAAAAGTAATTGTCAACCAAATAAATGAAAGTTCAACAGAAATGATTAATTTTTTATCAAAAAAGAATAATTTTGATCAAAATACAAGAATTTTCAACCACAATTATTAAATGTCTATCAAAAAAAAAAAAATCAACAAAAAATGGAATAGTTAAATTTTTAGCTCAAAAAATTAATTTTCAATAAAAAAAGTAATTGTCAACCAAATAAATGAAATTTCAACTAAAAAGATTAATTTTCTACTAAAAAAAATAAATTTGAACAAAATACATGAATTTTCAACCAAATATTGTAATTTTTAATGGAATTTTCTACCAAAAATAGACAAATTTTCAACAAAATAGATGAATTTTCTGCCCAAAAGATTAAATGCCCACAAAAAAATCGACAACAAATTTAGTTAAATTTTTAGTTAAAAAAATTAGTTTTCAATAAAAAAATAGAATTTTCAACTAAAAAGGCAGATTTATTAAAAATTAAAGATTAATTAAAATAAAATTTAAAAACAGAAGATTAATTTTCTACCACAAAAGACAAAGTTTCAACAAAATACAGAAATTTTTAACCAAAAAGTTAAAATTTCAGTTAAGAAAAAATGTTAACAAAATAAGCTAAATTTTATACAAACAAAAAAAAACAGATTTTTTAACTAAAATGATGAATCAACCAAAAAAAATGTTTTAACAAAATAGTTCCACTTTCAACTAAGTAGTTGAATTTTGAATCAAAAAAGGATTTTCAATCGCTATTCAAGATTAGCGAACATCTTGTAAATTTAATCAAAAAGTTATATTAAAAGAAAAATCCTGGTACTAATTATTTTATTTTTAAAATTAATAATTAATTATTAATTTTAATTAGTTTAATAAATTTATTAAATTTAAGTGATTTAATTAACTAAATTTATTAAAATTAAAAATTTTTTAATTTAAATTTATTAAATTAGTTTAATAGTTTAATTTTTTAATTATTAATTCTAATTAATTAATTATTAATAAATAATAAATAATTTTTAATTAATTAGTCATCGCCATGAACATAAATGTCACATTTTTCTTACTCTTGAACTTCAAAAATAAAATTTTAATATAAAAACAAAATAATTTATTACTTTTATGTGACAAATATGTCCAGAAAATGCGGTAAATGGAGCGGTAAATTGTATCATTTATATTGAATTTACTGGAATTTTCTTGCTATAATGAGAAAACTTACGTAAATCATATATGCAACTTTTTCAAATAGTATATAAGATATTCAGTAAAATAAATAACAAAATGATGGAAAATGAACTTAAAAAATGTTATGACACTATTTTTTTAAAATTTGTGACACTATTTACACTATTTGTAATCTCTAAAGTGAGTCCGAAGCCTGAGATTTTTTTTTTTTATTTATTTTACCTGCCAAGAATTCAAGCCTAAAATAGTACAGGAATTTCTTTTCCAGAAAGGGGAATACGAGCACAATTTGTAAAAAGTGCGAGCAAAATGTGAAAGCTTATGGAAAGCCATCGGCTTGTGAATATTGCAATACGATTGCTGCTTTCATTGGCAGCAAATGTCAGCGATGCACAAATTCAGAAAAGCGTTATGGCCCACCGGTTACTTGCGAGCAGTGCAAGCAGAAATGTGCCTTCGATAGACAGGACGAAGATAAAAAGGTAATAAATACTAGTTTAACATCATTTTTTTATCTATCAACAGGGTGGCGATTTGACCGGGAACTTTTTTGACCGGGAAATGACCGAGAATCTTTCTCAATTTGAATATCCCTAATGACTTTTTGGCCATTTTTATTTAAACGACTATTTTTTCCCAAAAAATGAAAATAATTGTCGCATTTTCTGAATGAAATGTAATAAATGGTCATTGTTTCGAGTGGCAAATTTTTGAAAATAACAGTATCTAATTATTTGAACAATTAATTATAGTTTATTTTTAAAATCCTATATTAAAAAGCGCATGGCGCCATTTTCGATTATTTCTCGAACCATCTCGAAATAACTCGAAACAATTTGAAACTATTGTTGTCCGGAAACTCGTATTTATGATTGGTTGGAGCTGTCGTTCCTTTTTTCCGTTTAAAATAAAAAGTCTGCAAACTTCAGGTTTATGAGAATTGTCAGGTTATCTAAATAATATATATTCAATAATAATAATTAATGTAAAAAAGGTGTCCAGCATTTTGATATACAAAATGTAATTTGTAGATCATTGAGGATTTCAAACACAGGGAAGCTTTTTAAGAATATTAAAAGGTTTCAAGATAATAAAAAAATGTCTTAAAATTTCTGGAGAATGTAAACTGATTTTTTATTTTTAAAATAAATTTTAAGAGAAAATTGACAAAGATTTCAACAGATTTTAAATTATTGTCTAAAATTTCGAAAAAGTATGGAAAAGATTTTAAAGCGAAATATTTCAATTAGCAAGATTACAAAGATTTATGAAAAATTCGATGGTAAAAAAATGTCCTGAAAATCCTGGGAAAATTTAAACGTGATTTGTTATTTTGAAAAATTAATTTTTAAGAAAATTTTATAAAATTTTTTAAACATTTGTATTTATTTCCTAAAATTTCGAAAAGAAATGTGCACGATTTAAAGGAAAAATGTTCAATTAGCAAGATTACAAAGCTTTATAAGAAATTTGAAAACGAAAACTTTGAAAGATTTCACGATAATAAAAAATATTTCTTAAAATTCATGGGATAATTTAAAATGATTTTTTATTTTGAAAAATTAATTTTAAGAGGATATTTAAAAAGATTTTCAAAATTTATTGACAAAACAGAATCTGGAAGATTTGAAGGCAAGTTTTTTAATTCTTCAGAATTTCAAGAAAATTATTGGAGAAATTCGAAGAATTTTAAAAGATATTTTTTGAAGGTTTGAAAGTTTCGAAAATGGTTACAAAATAACTTCAAGTTTGAAAAGATTTCCCAACATTTCAAATAAAATGTAAATTTTTGAAGAATTGGAAAAAAATTTCAGATTATTTCAAGAAGTTCAAAAGGCTTCTAGAAAATAAAAAACTTTCTTGAGATTTCTGGGAAACTTTTTAATGACTTTTTATTTTGAAAAATTAATTTTTAAAGAAAACTTGACAAAGTATCAAAACGTTCCAAAATATTTCTACAAATTTCGAAAATATTTGGAAGATATAAGGGCAATTGCTTTAATTTTGAAAGATTTTTCTAAATTTTAGGAATATTTCAAGTCAGTTTAAGAGATATTTATCTTCCAAACTTCTATAGCTTTTAAACTGACTCAAATTTTTCCTACAATTTTTCAAAACCCTGACAAATAAAAAATTATGCTTTTTCGACATATATGGAATATTTAACAAAATTTTGAATTTTCTCAAGAATCTTAGGAAAATTATATGTTTATTTAACTTTAAAAATAAATGAACAAATAAGCTTAAAAAAGGAATGTTCATTTGAAATTTTTATTTTGTATTCTAAATGAATTATCCCCTAAAATAATAATTTGGGTGAATTTTTTTTCTTTCATGACTGAGAAATCTTTTTTAAGATGAAATTTTAACTATTCAGTTGCAAATTCGTCTTTTTTTATTGAAAATTAATCTGTTTTTGTTGAGGATTCCACTATTTTGTTAAAAATGCATTTTTTTACCAATCATTCATTATTTTAGTCAAGAATTCATCTCTTTGGTTCACAATGTCACTATTTCGTTGAAAATTCGTCATTTTTGGTAAAAAATTCATCTATTTAATTAAAAATTCATATTTTCGTTTTAAAAAATTGAACTGTTTGGTAGACAAGTTGTCTCTTTTTTTAAAAAACTTAATCTTTTTTTGGTTGGAAATGCAACTGGTAAAAATTTGTCTTTTTCGGCATGCATTCAACTATTTTTAATTTAAATATCATTTATGTTATCTACATAATATATTCAATAATTTAATAATAATAATAATAATAATCAATGGAACAAAGGTATTTAATAATTTGAAATACAGAAGTTAATGTTTTTCGTTCAAGAAATGTAAGGTAGAAAAGTGTCTGTTAATTGCTTAAGTTTTCCTAATTTTTTAGTTACAAATATTTTAAACACATTGCAATTTCCAAGAGTTCAGAAAAATCTGTTGAATTTATTTTCAATTTTTTATTCAAGTTTTGGATCTCAAAAAATTTTTATTGTTGATCCACAAAATTAAACAACTCTTTAAAATTTTCTAAAAACAGGCATGCGCGCGCGTAGCGCGCGTTTGCTACTTGTCCATTTATTAAAAAGCACATGATGCCATTTTCGATTATTTCTCGAACCATCTCAAAATTACTCGAAACAATTTGAAACTATTGTTGTCGGGAAACTCGTGTTCGTGATTGGATGAAGTTTGCATTTTTTCGCCATTTAAAAAAATAGAGTCTGCAAACTTCAGGTTTATGGGAAATGTAAGGTTATCTAAATAATATATATTCAATGATAATAATCAATGTATTTTAGAAGATTTAAAAAATGAAGCTTTTTAAGAATTTTAAAAGGTGTCAAGATAATAAAAAAATTTCTTAAAATTCCTGAGAAAGTGTAAACTGATTTTTTATTTTTTAAATAATTGTTAAGAGAAAATTGACAAAGATTTCAAAAGATTTTAAATTATTTTCTGAAATTTCCGAAAAGGATGGGAAAGATTTTTAAGCAAAATCTTCCAATTAGCAAGATTACAAAGGTTTATAAGAAATGCGAATAAGTTTAAGACATTCCGAAATTTTAAAAATATTCCAAATTAATTTGAAAGTTGAAAATATTTCAAAAGTTTTAAAAAATGTACGTTTTTGACTATTTTGGAAAGAAAATTTTGAAGCTTCTTAAGAATTTAAAAAGGATTCAGGATAATAAAAAAATGTTCTTACAATTCATGGGAAAATTTGAACTGATTTTTGATTTTGAAAAAGTAATTTTGAGAGAACATTTAAAAACATTTTAAAAGATGTCAACAGATTTTAAAAGATTACAACAAATTTCTAAAATCTTCATAACAGATAGTTTTAGAAATAGTTGAAAAAGTAATTTGAAAATATTTCAAAAATTTAAAACAACATTGTAAATTTTTGAAAATTTCGAAAAAAAAATTCGAACCTTTTTAAGAATTTTAAAAGGCTTCAAGAAAATAAAAAAACTTCCTTACAATTCCTGGTAAAATTTAAACTGAATTTTCATTTCGAAAATAAATTTAGAGAGAAAATTGACAAAAATTTTAAATTATTTTCGAAAATTTCGAAAAAGAATGGCAAAGATTTTTAAGAAAAATCTTTCGATTAGCAAGATTTAAAAATTGTATGAAAAATTTGAAAAAAAATTTCAAAAGGTTTCACGATAATAAAAAATATTTCTCATAATTCATGAGATAATTTACACTTATTTTCTATTCAAAACAATTAATTTTAAAATACTATTTAAAAAAAATTTAACATTTCAATAGATTTCTAAAATTGTCAACATAGGATCTGAAAGATTTGTAGGCAAGTTTTTTAATTTTTCAGAATTTCAAGAAAAATTTTGGAAGAATTTTAAAAGATATTTAGATGGTTTGAAAGTTTTGAAAATGGTGAAAAAATGATTTTAAGTTGGAAAAGATTTCCAAAAATTTTAAATAAAATGTAAAAATTCGAATATTTCGAAAAAAATGTGAAGCTTCAAGAAAATAAAAAAAACTTTCTTAAAATTTCTGGGAAAATTTAAACTGAATTTTTATTTTGAAAATAAATTTTAAGAGAATATTGACAAAGATTTCAAAATTTTTGAAATTATTTTCGAAAATTTCGAAAAATCTTTCCATTAGAAAGATTAAAAAATTTTTAAAATAAAATTTAAAAAGGTTTCACGAAAATGCATGATATTTTGCATAATTCATGGGATAATATCAACTGATTTTTTATTTTCAAACCTTAATTTTAAGATAATATTTAAACAAAATTTCAACATTTCAAAAGATTTCCAAAATTGTCAAAACAGAACCTGGAAGATTTTAAGGCAAGTTTTTTAATTTTTCAGAATTTCAAGAAGAATTTCAAAGGATATTTAGAAGGCTTAACAGTTTTGCAAATGGTTAAAAAATGATTTAAGTTTGGAAAGATTTCCAAACATTTTTAAACGAAATGTAAAATGAAGATTTCCAAAAAACATTCGAATCTTTTAAAGAAGTTTGAGAGGTTTCAAGAAAATAAAATTATTTTTTTCGAGATTCCTGGGAAAATTTTTAATTACTTTTTATTTTGAAAAATTAATTATAAAAGAAAATTTTAAAAAGTTTCAAAATATTATTATAATTTCAAAATATTCCTACAGATTTCGAAAATATCTGGAAGATTTAAGGGCAATTTTTTTTATTTTGAATGATTTTTCAAAATTTTAGGAATATTTTGAGTCAATTTAAAAGATATTTCTCTTCCAAACTTCTAAAAGTCCTAAATATCTTTCATACTGACTCAAATTTTTCCTAAAATTTTTCAAAATCCTGAAAAATAAAAAACTATACTTTTTTGACATATCTGGAAGCTTTCGAAAAGAATGGAAAAGATTTTTAAGCAAAATATTTCAATTAACAAGATTACAAAGATTTATAAAAAATGCGAATAAGTTTAAGACATTTCGATATTTTAAAAAGATTCACAATCAATTTAAAAGTTGACATTATTTTAAAAGTTTTTAAAAATGTACATTTTTGAATATTTGGAGAAAACAAATTTGAAGCTTCTTAAGGATTTTGAAAGGATTCACTATAATACAAAAATTTTCTTAGACTTCATGGGAAAATTTGAACTGATTTTTTATTTTCAAAAATTAATTTTGAGAGAGAAAAGATTGCAGAAGATTTCTTAAATCTTCATAACAGATTCTGGAAAATTTTAAAGCAATTTTTATAATTTTTCAGAATTTTCAGAAAATTTTTTGACAAATTCGAATAATTTTAAAAGATATTTAGAAGGTTTAAAACTTTTGGAAATCATTGAGAAAGTAATTTGAAATTTGTAAATATTTCCAGAATTGAAAACAAAATGTAAACATTTGAAGATTTCAAAACAAAAAAATCGAAGCTTTTTTAGAAAATTTCAACAATTTCAAAAAATTTAAACTGAATTTTTATTTTGAAAATAAATTTAAAGAGAAAATTGACAAAGATTTCAAAAGATTTTAAATTATTTTCTAAAATTTAAAAAAAGAATGGCAAAGATTTTTAAGCAAAATCTTCCAAATAGCAAGATCTTAAAAATTTTATAAAAAAATTTCAAAAGGTTTCACGATAATAAACAATATTTCTCATAATTTATGGGATAATTTAAACTGATTTTCTATTTTTAAAAATTAATTTTAAGATAATATTTAAAAAATTGTTAACATTTCAAAAGATTTCCAAAATTTTCAAAATAGAATCTGGAAGATTTGAAGGCAAGTTTTTTAATTTTTCAGAATTTCAAGAAAAATTTTGGAAGAATTCGAAGAATTTTAAAAGATATTTAGAAGGTTCAAAAGTTCTGAAAATGGTTAAAAAAATGATTTTAAGTTTGAAAAGGTTTCCAACAATTTTAAACAAGATGTAAATGTTTGAAGATTTCGAAAAAAATTTTGAAGCTTTTTAAGAAATTTGAGAGGTTTCAAGAAAATACAAATATTTCTTGTCAGTTTAAGAGATATTTATCTTCCAAACTTCTAAAAGTCTAAATATCTTTCAAACTGACTCGAATTTTTCCTAAAATTTTTCAAAATCCTGAAAAATAAAAAATTATACTTTTTCGACATATCTGGACGCTTCAAATTTTTTTTTGAATTTTCTCAAGAAATCCTAGGAAAATTATATATTTATTTACCTTTAAAAACAAATGAACAAATAAACTTAAAAAAAAAGAAAAGTTTCACTATTTCGTTGAAAATGCATCTTTTTTGGTAGAAAATTAATTTATTTCATTAAAAATTCATATTTTCGTGTTAAAAAATTGAACTATTTTATAGAAAATTTGTCGCTTTTTAAAAAAATTAATCTTTTTTTGGTTTAAAATTTAACTATTCCATTTGAAGATTCATAATTTTATTTGAAAATTCATCCCTTTGGTTGAAAATTAAACTATTTTGTTGAAAATCCGTTTTTTTTTTGGTTGAAAATTAATTTGAACCTATAAGGTTTTAAGATATTTTAAAAGATTTTATAGGATTGTATAAGATTTCCGAGGATTTCAATGGTTTTAAGGGATTTCAAAGCTCTCAATGTATTTTAATACATTTTCCAAGATTCTAGAAAATATCATCATATAATTTCATGGGATTTTATAATATTTTAGTGGATTTTAAAGAATTTATTCACGAGAAATGAGGTATTTTGTAGGGTTTCAAAGATTTGAAATTAGTTTTTCGAATTCACCCTGAATTCTTATTAACTTATTCTGAATTCTTTTTAAATTCTTTGGATTTTTTTTTAATTCAATTGAATTCTTATAAAATTTATCCAATTTTACTTAATTTAATGGATTTTGAAAAGTTTTTATTTAATTGGTTTTGAGAATCAATTGATAAAATGATCAAAGGATTTGAAATATTTTAAAGTATTTTTTCAATTTCCTTGGCATTTTTAAGTGCTTTGAAAAATGTCAAGGGATTCCAAACGATTTTAAGGGATTTGAAATATTTTAGGTTATTTTAAAAGATCACAAATAAATTTTTAATGGAAAATTTATCTTTTTGGTTGAAAATTAATTTCTTTTGGTAGAAACTTTAACCATTTTGTTGAAAATTCTTTTTAGTTGAAAACTCATCTTTTTCGTTGAAAATTCAACTATTCCAGTTGAAGATTCATCATTTTTGTTGAAAATTCATCACTTAGGTTGAAAATTGAACTCTTGAAAATTCGTTATTTTTTGTTAAAAATTAATTGTTTCAACTATAATTTTAAATATTACATTTTTGGTTCAAAATTGATATTTTTTAGTTGAAAATTCAACTATTTGATTGAGAATTCATGTATCTGGTTAAAAGTTCGTCTTTTTTGGTTGAAAATTCAATTATTCCAATTGAAAATTCATCATTCTAGTTGAAAATTCATTAGTTTGGTTGAAAAGTAATTTTTTTTAACTGAAAATTTAACTGTTCCATTTTTTGTTGAAAATTGCTATTTTTTAGTTGAAAGTTCAACTATTTTGTTGAAAATTCAACTATTTGGTTGAAAATTGATATTTTTTATTTAGAAATTAAACTAGTTGTTTGAAAATTTATGTACTATGTTAAAAATTCGCCTTTTTTGTTGAAAATTAATCTTTATAGTTGAAAATTCATCTTTTTTGTATAAAATTCAACTATTCCAGTTGAAGATTCATCATTTTAGTTGAAAATTCAACAGTTTGGTTGAAAATTAATTTCTTCAACTGGAAATTTAACTGTTCCATTTTTGGTTGAAAATTGATTTTTTCTAGTTCTAAATTCAACAATTTAAATGAAAATTTGTCTTTTTGAAATTGAAAATTCAACTATTTCGTTGAAAATTCACGTATTTTGTTAAAAAATCGATTTTTTTTTAAATAGAAAATGATCTTTTTCTTTGAAATTTAATCTTCTTGCTTGAAAATTCCTCTTTTCGATTAAAAATTCAAATATTCTAGTTAAATATTGATTATTTTAGTTGAAAATTCATCTTTTAGGTTTAAAATAAAATTACTTGGTTGAAAGTTCAATTCTTTTGTTAAAAATTAATTTTTTTGGTTGAAGATTCATCATTTTAGTAAGAAATTCATTTCTTTTGTTGGAATATGAGCTATTTGACTGAAAACTTTATCTTTCTTTGGATGAAAAGAAATTTTTTACCGAAAATTTAACTATTTTGTTGAAAATTTTTTTCTTTTTGGTTGAAAATTATTATTTATTTGAACTGAAAATGTAACTATTATTCCAGTTGAATATTCCATAATTTTAGTTAATCAATTACCTCGTTGGATAAACATTTATTTTTTGGCTACAAATTTAATTATTAAATTTTCGGTTGAAAAATGATATTTTTTAGTTGAAAATTCATTATTTTTTGTAAAAATTAATCTTCTTGGTTGAAAATTCATCTCTGCTCAAAAATTCAACGATTCTAGTTAAAAATTCACCATTTTAGTTGAAAATTCATCTTTCTACTTTAAAATTCAACTATTTCAGTTAAAGTTTTACCATTTTAGTTAAAAATTCATCACTTTGTTTGAAAATGTAACTATTTATTTGAAAGTTAGTTTTTTTTTTGAAAGTTAGTGTTTTAGTGAAAATTAATTTGTTGTTGTTGAAAATTCAACTATTTCAGTTGAAGATTCAGTGTTATAGTTGAAAACTCGTTTTTTTGTTTGTTTAAAATTGAAAAATTTTCTTGAAAATTCATTACTTTTTGTTGAAAATTAATTATTACAATTAAAAGTTTAACTATTCCATTTTTGTTAAATTTTATATTAATAATTTTTTAATTTAAAATTAATAATTAATTTCCAATTAAAAGTGTATCTTTTAATTTAAATCGGGTACTTTTTTGCTTTTAGGTCGATGGAAAACTACTCTGCTGGCTCTGCACTCTTTCGTATAAGCGCGCTCTTGCAAAAACAAAACAGACAGAGTCAGAAAGACGAGCTCACTTGAAATTGGCTCAACAACGAGCTGCAAAGCACAAAGAACAAAAGTAATTTTATTTTTTATAATTTTATTAATTGATCTGAGTCACTTGAGGGACTTTACTCTACCCTATATTTAGCTGTGGTCCCTAAAGTCCCCTTTTTTCAATATTTGGTCTCTAAAGTGTCCTATTTTCGAGATTTGGTCTCTAAACTCCTTTATTTTCGAGATTTCATCTCTTAAAGAGTCTCATTATCAAGATTCTTACCCTAAAGTCCCCTATGTTCAAGATTTGTTTCCTAAAGTCCTCTATTTTTAAAAGATTTATTTTCTAAAGTCCCCTATTTTCAGGATTTGATCCCTAAAATCACCTATTTTAAAGATTTGTTCCCTAAAGTCCCCTTTTTTAAAGATTTGTTGCCTAAAATCCCCCATTTTCAAGATTTATTCCCTAAGTTCCCTAATTTAAAGATTTGATCTATAAAATCTCCTATTTTCAATATTTGATCCATAAAATCCCCTATTTTCAAGATTTTCTTCCTAAAGTCCCCTATTTTAAAAATATTTGATTGCCAAAGTCCCTTATTTTCATTATTTGGTCTCTAAAATCCCCTATTTTCAAGATTTGTCCCCTAAAGCACCCTATTTTTAAGATTTGTTGCCTAAAATCCCCTATTTTCATGATTTCGTCTCTAAAATCCCCTACTTTCAAGATTTATTCCCTAAAGTTCCCTATTTTCAAGATTTGCTCCCTAAAGTCCCCTATTTTTAAAAGATTTGTTTCCTAAAGTCCCGTATTTTCATGATTTGGTCTCTAAAACCTCCTATTTTTATGATTTGGTCTCTAAAATCCCCTATTTTCAAGATTTGTTCCCTAAAGTCCCCTATTTTCAATATTTGGCCGATAAAATTCCTTATTTTCAAGTTTTGATTCCTAAAATTTCCTATTTTCAAGATTTGTTTCCTCAAGTTCCCTATTTTTAAAAGATTTGTTTTCTAAAGTGCCCTATTTCCACGATTTAGCATCTAAAGTCTCCTATTTTCAATATTTGTTCCCTAAAGTCCCCTATTTTCAATATTTGATCTATAAATTCCCCTATTTTCAAGTTTTGATTCCTAAAATTCTCTAGTTTCAAGATTTGCTTCCTCAAGTCTCCTATTTTAAAAAGATTTGTTTCCTAAACTTTCCTATTTTCAAAATTTGTTCCCTAAAGTCCCCTATTTTCAATATTTGATATATAAAATCCTCTATTTTCAAGTTTTGATTCCTAAAAGTCCCTATTTTCAAGATTTGTTTCCTAAATTCCCCTATTTTCAAGATTTGGTCTCTAAAATCCCGTAATTTCAATATTTGATTACTAAAATCCCCTATTTTGAATATTTCATTAATAAAATTCCATATTTTCAAGGTTTGGTCTTTAAAATCCCCTATTTTCAGTACTTGATTCCTAAAATCCCCTATTTTCAAGTTTTGATTCCTAAAATTCTCTTTTTTTTCAAGATTTGTTTCCTAAATTCCCCTGTTTTCAAGATTTGGCCTCTAAAATCCCCTATTTTCAAGATTTGTTCCCTAAAGTCCCCTATTTTCAATATTTGATCCATAAAATGCCCTATTTTCAAGTTTTGATTCCTAAAATTCCCTATTTCCAAGATTTGTTTCCTCAAGTCCCCTATTTTTAAAAGATTTGTTTCCTAAACTTTTCTATTTTCAAGATTTGGCCACTAAAATCCCCTATTTTCAATATATGGTTCCTAAAATCCCCTATTTTCAAGGTTTGATTCCCAAAAATGTGTCCTATTTTCAAGATTTGATTCCGAATGTCCCCTATTTTCAATACTTG